>JANKKB010012628.1:0-17823 GCA_026225775.1 Bursera palmeri
GAGGTATTTAATATAAACTTTTAAATACTTTTAAAAAGTCTATAAAAGTCTTGGGGTATTCAATCAATACTTTTTAAAAATATATGAAAGTCATGAGGTATTTAAAAAGTTAATGACTTTTATAGACTTTTTATATGAGAGATTTTTGAAGACTTTTTAGTGAAAAATATAAATAATAGACTTCATAATTTCTCTCTTATTATTTGCTATAACTTTTAAAGACTTTCAAGTTAAAAGAAAAAAACTACTTTCTCCATCTACAATGGTAAGATTAATGCCAAGATTACTTCGTCGTCAGATTGTTTGCTAATTTAGAGGTCACAAACGGGGTTAAAGCTTGCAGAGCATAAGGCATTCCTGGAAAAGTCTCATATTGAGACTTATAAGATTCTCGCTGATGTTAACAAAGGCATTACTAGTGCTCTCCTTCATTCTTATGAAATCCTCCATAAGAAGAAGATGAAACTCTACTCATAAAATATTCATTCTTTATCTTAGAACCCAAATCAGCGTCAAATGGTTACTAAAAAGTTTTATTCTTCATTAATTGTCAAGATTTTATTTTTATCCTTTGCGTTCTTAAAAGGAAGTGGAATTGATTCTTTATGTCTATTATTATTATTTTTAATTGAAAATTTGCAATGAGACAAAGTTAGATCATATGTAACAAGATGGTATGTCTAATTGAATGCTTTCCAAGATTATCAACACTACCCATGTATGGAACAAGACTCATATATTTTTATTTAATTGTTCATGACAATTATCAACACTACCATTTCCATAAAGAAGACGTGTCAACTTGAGAATTCTTGAAACTTTGTAGTATAAAAAGACCTGCCAATCTCTACAAGTACCCAAATTCTATTTTATTAACTAGTTAATACCTAATTACTTAAAACTCATTAAATTATAACGTAAAATAAAAAAATATAAATAATATATTTAATTAAAAAATTCTAAAGGATTGTTGATATGTGAAATGATGTTGGACATATTAATAATAATGAATAGTAGAGATTTATTGTTACTAAAGACATTAATAAATATTGGAATGTTTTTTTTTAAATTAGTATTTCAGTTATCTATTTATCTAATTAGGATGATTTATAGATTTATCTATTTATTTATGAAATTTATGTTATATTGTTTGAAGTCTCTAAAATTCTATCTATCTCTTGTTAAAAAAGTCTATCAATATCTATGAAAGTCTATAAATATTTATCAATCTTTCAATAAAAGTCTATAAATATCTATGAAAATCATTAAATAAAAGGCTATGAAATTCTTTCATAATTATGAAAAGTCATTAAAAATCTATAAATCTATAAAAGTCATTAACTTATAAAAAGTTTTTAAAAGTCTTAATTAAATACACCCCCTATATTCCTATGTCATCAAGACAAAGATATCAACCAATGATTATAATCATGAGATAGATAATCCTAACAACTTGTAATTTGTGTGATATCATGAAAAAATAAAAAATAAAAAAAAACCTTACTACTTTGGTAATACAATCGTATATTATAGTATGAATACGTAATATGAATTACTAGATTTATGGATTATATATATATATATATATGTGTGTGTGTGTGTGTGTGTGTGTGTGTGTGTGTGTGTGTGTGTGTGCACGTGTATGTGTGTATACGTGCACACGCGTTTGCATTTAATACTTAATTCTTTTTATGTAACACTTTATACATATAAAAAATATTATTGGACTATAAAATCTCAATCCATAAAACAAAATGGTAAGAGAAATGTTAAAATATTGATCTTTATTAAAAGGGTAATACTACATATACAGCCAAGTTGTATAATTTAACTCATACAATTTGACATAGTATAAATTCACTATATAAGTAAAACAAGAAAGAAAATATTAGAAAAAATAACCAAATCTAAGGAATTGAGTTAAAAAATAATAAATTTAGAATTTTGTTGATTGCCTAATCAAAACTATTAGTCCATCAGTCCATTAGTGTCTAAGCATTGACTTAGTCGAATTATCGATCCGTTGGTTAGACAATCAAAATTTTTAAAATCTTGAGTATTTTTTAACACAATCTCTTAAATTTAATTATTTTTGTAAATCCTTTAAAGATTTTTCTTTTTTTAAATATGATATTGTACTAGCATTCAATAAATTTATGATATGCTAGGTAATATAATTTGATTGTGTATATAGAATTATTCAAACATTTTATATAAAAAATTTAAATTAAAATAGTAACCACATACAATATTTAAAATATCACTATAAAATTTGATTACATATCAAATGATATAATTTGGATTTTTTTTTTAAAGAAAAATTAACAAACACAACTTAAAATCAAACTCTCTCACAAGAGTATATAATATAATTTAATTCAATATAAGAGTATATAATCTAATTCATACAAATATTGGATGAATGGTTAAAAATACAAATTAAAAATTAAAAAATTTATATTCATGATATAAAATTATTAAAGTTATGCTTAGAAGATCATTCTTGAACTGGACAAGTCTAACCCAGAAGCCAAAGGCAAACCTTGAACCAACCTTATCCATCTTAGCGTTCATTTCATCTTCCAAGTGTTTCTTCATCTCTGAAACTACGAAGACAAATATCCTCTCAAGCAATCTCTTTTTCTTTCCAAAATGTCATCTTCATCATACTCCATGGCGGCTGCTGCTGCTGCTTCATCTTCACTTTCTAACCTCTACTCTCGCCACTCTCTCACACACTGCTTCATCTCCACTCACCACCACTTCCCTTCTTCAATATCAAAGCCACCCAAGTCCCTCAAGCTTAAAGCTCAATACCCGACTTCCCTTCACCTCTCTCTTCTCTCGTTCTCTCCTTTTCGCCGCTTCTCATCCGCCTTGGATGGCCTTCAAGTAACTGAAGATAGAGAAGATGACAGTCAAACAGAAACAGAGCCAGAAACAGAAACAGAGGCAGCGTCAGGAGCAGAAGAGGAGCCTGAACCTAGGGGGACAGAGTCATCTAGTGAAGAGGGAAGGCTTTACGTGGGGAACTTGCCTTATTCCACGACTTCTACTCAGTTATCTGAAGTTTTTGAGGAGGCTGGTACTGTGGTCTCTGCTGAGGTTTGTATTCTCTTCTTGTTTGGTTTTGATTTAAGTTCCTCTTTTATTGGGCTTAATGGAACTGTTGAATTTTCGGTGATTGTGTTCAGATTGTTTATGATCGAGTTACTGACAGGAGCAGAGGGTTTGGCTTTGTTGCAATGGGGAGTGTGCAAGAAGCTAAAGAAGCAATTCGTTTGTTTGATGGTTCTGTAAGTGATGCTTGGTTTGGTTTCTCTTAATTAATGGCTTTACCTTTGATATGCTCTAATTTCTTATTTTAATTATAGGTTATTGCTACAGTAACTGTGAGAATAACTGGCTGAGACCGATGTTTTGCAACTTAGAATATCAGATTTTTTATATAAAATGACCGCATTTGTAACAATAGAGTTAAACATTGTAGTAAATGCTATAATAGATTAAATTTAACATTACAGTCAATCTGTTCGAGTGATGTTGCTGCCTGCAAAATCCCTATATCACCTGGAAGTTAGGCAGGCTTAATATATGAAATAGAAAAAATTTTAGATTTTGGGATAGTGCCCAGAGATAGGTTCAATAATATAGTATGGATATATGGTTATCATAGTTGATTAATTTTATCCCGGAGAAGCTCATGTAGTTCACTAATAATTTGATGTATCAAATAAAAAAATATTTCTATCAGTGTCTTAAATTTTGACTTATTACTTCTCTTTCTGGTGGATAATAGCTCTTGAACTTCACATTCTCCTCATCTCCTACTCCTTTCATCTTAGATAGCACTATATATATACATATATATCCAAACTTAAACAACATTAGAGTTTCTTTTACCATTAGCACCATTTTCAATGTTAATTACCAAATAAAGCTCACCAAGTTATTGTATTGTTATTGGTTGACAGCAAATTGGAGGCCGGACTGTGAAGGTAAACTTCCCAGAAGTGCCAAGGGGAGGTGAAAGGGCAGTAATGGGGCCAAAGATACAGAACAGTTACCGGGGTTTTATTGACAGCCCTTACAAGATATATGCAGGAAATCTTGGTTGGCGTCTCACCTCACAGGGTCTTAGAGATACTTTTGCAGATCAGCCAGGGTTATTGAGTGCTAAGGTCATTTATGAAAGGGATACCGGAAGATCTCGAGGTTTCGGCTTTATTTCTTTTGAAACTGCAGAGGACTTGCAATCTGCTTTGAATGCCATGAATGGAGTGGTGAGTCTTTGAGTTGGTATGACTGATTTTGCAATTTCAAGTTTTTCAATTTATGTTTACTTAACCGATATCATAAATGATGCAATTAGGAGGTGGAAGGGCGTCCTCTACGTTTAAATGTTGCTGCTGAAAGGGCTCCTTCTGCTCCACCACCAGTGGTGGAAAGCACTGAAAACAGTCTTGACAGCAGTGAATTGCTTTCTAGCATCAGCACCTGAAGAAATGTGCTAGCAGATGTGATGTTTTAATCTGCTTTTGGATGTGTTATAATTGAAGTACTCGAGAGAAAATAGTGCCCTTGCTCCAAAATTTTGACAGCAACTAATCTCAGTTTTCTTCTGCTCTACTAATGTTTAAAAAATGGTAAACACCAATCGTATAGCAACAAGGATATGATAGGAGGACAAGCTTATGGTTATTGTCCTTGGTTCTCCATTAAGTGTACGTAGTTTACGAGAACTCAAATATTATTGTAACTTTAGAGTTTTAACTTTCCTGGCAGAATTTCTCTATTGATTCAACAGGATCTGAGACTGGGAGCTACATTTCATGATATACTGGACAACTGAATGGCTTTAATTATTCTCTTGGCAATGGAAAATGTTAAATATGAAATATGGAAAGTGATGGTAAGTTTACTAGGTTAAAAGTGAATCAAGATGAGCTGGTAATGATAAGATTCGGTGGCCCCAGCAGTAGATAAATTGTTGTTTTGAGGTGTTTCAGAAAAAGCTTAAGAACAGAACAAAATGCACAAATAAATTATTAAGTGCCAGGCACAAAGCTTAAATTTGTAATTCATCGCAACCCAATTATTCACTTTTCACTCAAAAATACACAACATTTGGCAATGTAAAAGATCGTGGGGAGATTGTAAAGCTGACCAATTATCATTCCAAAATCCAGAAATGACTTCACATTGAACTTTAAATCAAAATAGAGTACAAACGATTTCCCATTTGTGTCCAAGCTCCCCTGCTGAAAGCTAAATCTCATCTTCAGATGGAAAACCATGACTTGTGTGTTCTTCAATATCAAACATCTAGACAATCTGGTTAGGGAAAAAATTTCGGGTAACCACATATCACAAGTTCTTTAGGGGTTCTCACGCTGTCCAGCAAGAAGAGCATCTGCAGCAGAATCCAGATCATGAGGAAAGAAGACCCTGCACAATGGAAGTTTCTAAAAATCACCCAGGGATAATCAACTAATAGAGAGACATGACAGGTAACGCTAAATATCAGGCCTACTAATCTTAGGTCGTCCTGACATCACTTGGCTAAGTTTGAATCAGACGAATTAGTTAAATTGGCTAAATTTCTACTTCTAAATAATCAATTTACTCCAGCAAGTAAATCACCAGATGCCCAACTGAGCCAACGTGACAACAATTAGCTCCAATTGTGCCAACAAATTACCTGCAGGTGTTGTGGTATAATGTCTTGCTTAATTGATCTATGTCATTGATACCTTTACAGCCAGCAACCACTTCAAGAACTTGCCTGGAAACCACAATCTTATTATTTAAGAACATCCATATGAATTAACAGCAAAACAAACTCAGTAACAAATGACAACTTTTCTATTAAAAGATCTTTACATAAGAAAGTGAACTTGTCAAGAGAATCATAGATCACAAATCATGATGTATAAAAACCATGCATCACTTTCCAAATTTTGGCAGCCTATGAGAGATAGAGAGAGTTAACCAATTCTGAGACTTAATCACAGTAAGGTTGTGTGACTGAAGAGATTGATGTATGTCTTCACTTATACTCGTGTAACAAGGTGTGCCATACTTATCTAGCAGCTTCTAACCGTAGAACTGCTAATGCGCTACATAAAGTAGCTTCCAACACTCAATATCAATTATTCCCCTTGCTTAGAATTTGAATAAGGAATGTCTCAAGGAATAAGAGCAAAATGAGAAGAAAAAACTTTACAGGCCCACCTAAGTATAGGTTTGAATACAAATTCAATGAGTTTGAAGGATCATCAAAGACTCCCATCTCATATTTCAAGCCAATAAAGTTACTACTCGACTTAGGTTGGCTATTTAAACTTTAAATTTTCCCTCATTATCATAACTATGAAATAAATAATATAAAATAATGTTTTGACAAAATATTAAAAGAATTATGAAATAGTTTTAAAGGAAAGAATTATTTTTTTTCTAGAGATTTTCTACATATTACTATGAAATTAATTTATTTCTAAATTTATTTGTAACATTTTTAATAGTGTATAAACAGAATTATCCAATTATTGTCCTAACTTTTTATTTGTAATTACTAATAGAATATTAAGACTAAATTTAGTATTTATTATTAATTGAAAGAAATGAGGATGAAACTAACATTCAACAATGGTGCCTTTAGGTGGACTTTTTCGACTTTTGTAAAATATTTTTCTCTGAAAATAACTTTTTTGTTTCTTGCCAAAAGAAACAAGAAAAGAAAAAAGAAAAATTAACATCTTAATTTTTAATGATCAAACATGCCAACAGTAACTCTAATGGTTGGAAACTGAGAGCTAGGGACTCTTTAAGAAAGTTCAAAACTTTAAGAAAGTCATTTATGATTTTTAAAACTCATTAGACTTTTATATTTCTAAGCCAAACCTTAGAGGCATCCATAAAATTTACCTAAATAAAATTACAAATGCATAGGAAGAACATTTTCCTCACCGAACTAAGCAAGGTTCATTACGGCCTTTAACAATGCACTCCGGATCATACTTCTCTTTCTTCTTTGAAGGCCATACTGACTTTACAAAAGCAACCCCAGCATGGGTGTTTTTGATTTCACAATATGGAGAATCTGTCTCAATCATCATTCTCTCAACAGGTATGCCCCTTACAACATCAAGATTCTCAGTTGTCTTTAGAGAACACCCATTTAAACCTGTTTAGTATGAAAGATGTTAGCAACATTAATAAAGCTTCGAATCATCTAGTACCACAACTGAGGTTAATGGTACAGGAAAAAAACCTGGACCCTCTAAAGATAAGTTAAGTAACTAGTGCTTCCTCATTCATCATTGATTAAAACCCATATCACAATAACTAATTCCCAAAGAACCTCATTTTTTTACACCTAATAACAATACAATCAAACACATTTCTTAACGATAGAATGGACATAGAATCACCAATAACTAATTCCCAAAGAAACTCATTTTTTTACACCTAATAACAATACAATCAAACAAATTTCTTAACGAAAGAATGGACATCGAATTCATATGTAGTTTGTGCTGTTGAAATTATAACTTTTTTTTCTTTTTGCCCAATTGTAAATCATTGCACCCCAATATTTGAGCTACAATTTTGGAAATGGTGGATGAGATTGGTGATCATTCAATTGTTAACATTTCAAGCCACCATTCAACCACCCATTAAACCGATAAGCCTTAATCATAACCAGTCATTAAACCTAACAACCTTGAACCTCAACCCCAACAATCCTAAAACTTCAACCAACTATTCAATTACAACAATCCAAAAATCCCAACAAGTAAAAATAAAAAATAAAGTCAAAGTCAACCCTGATATAGATTTTAGGGGTGAAATGGTCACTAAATTTATTTCATGAGAGTATCCAAGCAATTTTTCAGTTAAAATTAAAGAAAAAATTACTAAAAATTATATTCATAAAATTAAAAGAGATAACCAAAATTAGAGGGTTGTTTTTATTTTTAGCAGGTTTAATGTTTTCTTTGATTGTCTAGCCAAGTTTAATACTAAAAGACAAAAGACTCTTGAAAATGAGATGACCCATCAACTCTTGTCAACTTGTCAGGACCAGCCAGTAAATAATTCACTAACTCGTAAGGAATTCAACAACCAAATCATCTTGTTTTATCAATTCGTTATGTCTTCCAGGTGAGTTGTTCATTCACTCGTCAATTGGTTAGGCAATAGAAGAAAAATTAGAGCTTAGCTAAATTTCAAAACAACTCCTCTAAACTTGGTTATGAACAAAATTAACCCAATTATTTTTAATAAAAAATTAAATTAAAAAAAAAAAAGCAAACAACAATTCTAAATCATCTTTATCAACCAAACCACCCCAGACATTAAAAAATGTCACGCTTACAACCAATGCTCTCACCCACGAGTTATCCTACACAACCACTCCCTTCACCTCCTTTATTGACGATCTATCAACCATTTACCATCATTGTCTCATTTGCCTCTCTATGCGGCCTGACTCTCACCAAAGTGGCTAGCCAGTGGCCTTTGCACAATTTTTCAATCATCTACTGAAGCCACCGCCCATTATCACACCATCAACAAAAGCCATTGTTGTAACCAAAAGAACCCAACATCACTTTTGATCTCCCAAGGTTAAGATTTCTGGGTTATTAGATTGTTGGGGTTGAACAGTTGTTAGGTTGCAGAGTTGTTAGGGTTAAGCAACTGTTTGCAGCTAAGGTTTCAGGGTTGCTGACTTGTTGGGGTTCAACAACTGATTTTGCTTGAAGTTTCCGAATTGTTGGTTGAATGGCTATTTGTGGTTGAGGCTTCTAGTTTGAACATTGGGTTGGATTTGATTATTTAGAATTGCCAAAAAAAAAAAAAAAATCAAGTTCAAGTTTCAACAGCACAAATTGCATACAGATTTGATATTGGCTGTATAATTTAGAAATTGGTTCAATTCTATTATTATTGGGTGTAAAAATTGAGATTGACTTGAGTATTAGGAGTTGGTTATATTGGTTTTGATAAGGCGATGGATGAGGATAGACTAATGAGGTATTAGAGACTTGTTTGGTTGTCAAGAAAATTTGGTAAGGATACGAAAAGTCTTGTAAAGAGAGAAAATCTTGAAAAAAAAAATCTTTTTTATTTATATAAAATTTAATTATACTATTTATCTATTATTATATTATTTCATAATAAACCAAACAAGGATAAGATAATCTTTTTATCAAAGATTCCCTGTCAAACAAAAGATTTCCTTAAAGGCCACATTATTTTAGGATGTTGATGATACCATACAAACAACAGGCTGTCAAATGTCTATATTTTTCCCACGCCATTAATATTTCAAACAGAGGATCTAATGATACTATTGGAACAACCAGAGTGACCGTGTTATATAGCCTATCTCACAGGGTAGCCTATCTCATGGGGGTGTCTATATAATTTTCATGTTAGATATGACATTGTTAAAGTATATGCACAATAGTCTTCATTATTATATGGAGGGAAATTGTTAAAATGTAATTTATATATTAAAAAAAAAAAGGAATACTCACCTATATACATATTATTAAATGAAAGAAGCTTATCACGATCTTCGGCGCTATCGGTGAATGAATGGGTAACCCCAGCACTGAACCTAAAAATGAGAGGAGAAATTTTATTCAAAGCAACCAAAAGAGACATAAAATGTTGCCATTAGGCAAATCACTAGAAACTATGCAAAATATGGATAGCGGGAGTTCCATCTAAAAATTTGTTTATCATAGGGAAAGGTTCCATAAGGGATAAAAGAAAATCCTAGCAGAAGTCGCAACTTTTTTTAGTGATTTAGAGAAAAATGGGGTTCCAAATTACAGCTTAGATCTCTCCTGCAGTAGATCACGGCAATAGTACTTACAATTGTTTTTTTACCTCCCACCACAAAAGAAAAAAAAAAAAAGGAAGCAACAATATTTCTTGAAACTAAAAAATCTACAATCACAGCAATCATTCATTGGGTGCAATGCAAAAAAAGGATAGTTATGAAAAAAGAGTAAAAAGATGACTTTAAAACTTTTGTCAATTTTAACCCAACATAATCAAAACTCACCTGTCTTTGTTTCGCACTAGAATTTCACAGAAATCTTCAGCAGCTGCACGCATATGCAGAAACATAGGCAGCTTTGTGGCATATGCTAATTCGAACTGCTTCTCAAAATACCTAGTTTTTATTTTGTAATCAACTAAATTTATGACAGAAGAACATAATTCCAGGAAAAAAACTCTCTTAGCAGCCACTTACTTCTTTTGAATTTCTGAAGGGCAAAAGTGAAGCCTGTCATAGTCCAATCCGCATTCACCAATTGCCACCACCTTACATGAATTCAATATGTAAGTCCAAAATAAAATACATGATCGTTTGGGCTAACATGTTTATATAACTAATCTGTGTAATAAAAACTATATCAGCATGATCTAACAAGTGATACATCATACAGACATAGTGTTAAGCACATATAAATATGGGTAAGAAAAAATAACAAAGTAATTCCGATGAGGAACAAATTCACTTAATGGATCTGGTTCAGGTAGGTTATATGACAAAAATTCTACTAAAATTATAGATGCTTATAACTTATATAAAATTCTGAATACATGGAAACTTGTTATATTTATCAAAAAGTAATATCAGATTCAAGTGTGAACTGATTAATAAGCTTCAGCGTGTGGGAAAAAAAAATCAAATTTAATCATCTAGCAAAGCAGCCATGGCCAGAGAAAACTACAAGTAGTGATTCAAAATTCCACTCAAATCTTCTCTGTAAAAACTCCAGCAATTACACATACTATACAAAGTATGAAACCACTCTCCTCAAACTAGAAAGGATTAAACCACACCAATATCCTTTTCATACATGCAGTCTATAAATACATATTTCATGTATGATCTGTACAGAAGCTTTAATTTTTGTCTTATAATTGAGACAACAAATCATACCTTCCCTTTTGCAATTCCTTGTTTCGCCAACAACAACAAATCCTGAAAATGCTTTTCTGGATCCCCACTCTCTTCAAACTCCTTAACAAATATACAAGAAACAACATTCACAAACATCTTATACAAACCATAGAGTTAAACACGTATTCAAGTTACTTCAGAATAATCATATATAAAAAGACTTCAAGAAGCGGTATAAAACCTTGCATCTTGTTGGGTGCACGCCAACTGTACAAAAAAGCCTTCCTGTAACAAACACAAAACTTTCAAAAAAGTAAACCCATATTCAGAAACATAACTAAAAAATATATATTTCCAAAAGTATCATTTACAAAAAAGAGGATATTGATACTAGTACATTATACATCAGTGATGAGGATTACCTCAACCTTATTCAAGAGTTGTAACCTTTATTGAAGGATCCAAAATGTCCTAGTATCAATACTCTCTCTATATTGTATAAATGTCCTTAAAAATAAAGCAAAAACTCTAACAAACCATCGGTTTCTGCAATGGCTAGAGCTTCCTTTGATTCCTCAAGGGACCCACCAGTCACCTGTGATCATTAACCTTTTCCAAATTTATAATGATAAAAATTGAGCAACTTCCAGAGGGTTTAACAATTATGTTGTATTCCCCCACCTTGCTCTGCAACTATTTTATCCTCCATTTAGCAAAAGAGGAGATGAAAAAACTAAAACTTGGCACTATTTTATAATCATATGATATGGTTACATAAGTACATTTCTTACTTAAAACGGTCATACGACAGTACTAGTCCAATAATGTTACTCAAACGGTTGACAACGGAAGAATGCTAATATTTACAATTCATGCACTTTTACGTAACATTATATTATAACTTAGGCTTTAAAGTACATTCTTACAAGTATAACGTGTGTGCCTTACAAAAAGGATGCTGTATGTTACAGAAAATATATATTCCAGTAACATTATCGGGAATCTATGTTACTGGAACTCGAATAGGCTACAGTATGACTTTCGCTTTTTTTTTTCCACAATGTAAGACTTATGACCAATAATGATATTCCATAAAAAGGGCATTTAAGGAAAGCTATTACGATGATTCTGTCGACACCAGAGCTCCAAGCCCGATTCAAAACCGTTGCAATATCTGATACATGACATTGCTTCCCATGGTACATCCCTTTAAACATGCCATCTGGGTAAAGTTCAAATATTCAAATTGAGAATCAAATAACGGGAAAAATAATAAGAATGCGTGTATATTGGAGTATATAGAGTATGAAGTGTTTGATGAAATGCCCGACGGACCTGTGAAGTTCACGGCGATATCTGTATTGAGCAGAAATTGAAGTATAAGTGATGCGAAAAATAATAATAATAATAGTAAGAGAAGAGTTTTGAGCTTGATGGAATGGTGAAAGCTACTCACCAATCAACCGTATTGTCGCCATTAACTGTTGGGTAGAGAGAGACGAATAGGCTGTGCGATAACCTTTTGTTTCTATGGATGGAGAAACCAATTGGGCTTTGCTTGGGCCCAAATCAGAGTTGTTTAGAATTTTAATTTCTTTCACAAGTCTTCACGGGACAAGAAGAATAATATTCTTTTTTGACAAATAATTTAACATAAATAATAAATTTTAAAATATTTAAATAAATATAGATAAATTCATCTTTGATTTGATTATAATAATTCTCTATTTTTCTGAGTTTGTCATAATTTTCCAATATCTAAACGTCTAGGCCACACTTGATTATATTAGACATTAAACACTAAGCTAGCTGCCGTCTTCTTTAATATATATACTAAGATTCCATCCCTTTTTCAAGTCTCTTTCAATATTCTTACTGGCAATGCATTGCCAAATGTAGTTGTTACAAGCCATCTTTTGGTTAAAGAAGATGATTCCAAGTCTAAAGCCACCAAATTATGAAATACGAAATGATTATAGTATGTGATTTCTCTCTCTTATTTGTAAACTTAGATAGCTCTATTTGTAACTCATGGACATGAATATTACATTCAATAGTAGATATAATATTCATATCCATTAATGTATTAACAATCCAATTCTTGGGATTATATATCAAGCAACCTACAAAAGAATGGAAATGATCATAAAAGTCCAAACACTTTAGTTCAAAACGCAGTTCTAAAGTTGCATATTAGGGAACCTGTTGCAAGAAACAATACACATTGCAACCAACCAACATACACTAAAAACTAAACCAAAATAGTGGTTACAGTAAAGAATTTATATATTCAACAAAGGCTGCCTCCAACAAAGTGTTTGAGATCATCACAAATATGAACACTCTAAAAAATTAAATCAATCAAAAAAAGAGCAAAATAAAAAGGAAAAAAAAAAAAAAAAAAGAATCCATGCTAGGATAAGGTATAATCTAATAATATGCTTCAAAGATCTAAGGTCAAAGGGATGGAAATGCCAATCCTAATGTTGAACAGGTCACGGCGGCGATTGAGGTTGTGCCGGAGGAGATGGATTAGAATTATTGCTGTTACCATTATTATTATTATTTTCCCATGGTTTCACTGTGAACAACACCACAAACAAGATGATAACCACCAAAAGTATGATAGCATAGCAAGTCCATTTCCGGGAATTTATCTGGTATTTTCTTGCAGTCTGCAATCGCTCAGTACCACCCCGAACAAATGAGTTAGCTCTGGCCACTTGGCTTTCAATGTCGTCCAATTGCTCACCTTGAGTTTGCACCAATACTGCCATGTCCAGGAACACCTGGTGCAGCTCCTGGAGATTCTTCTCTATTTCCTTGACAGCATCATGCCTCTCTTGTATCTCATTTATAGAGTCCAAAATCTTACCTCTGCCTTGCTCTTGAATCGCTTTTTGCAAGAATGTTTCACTCTCTCCTGCACATTAATTAACAAAGTTTAAAATCACTTGCAAGTTCACTAAACTGATTCAATTTCGAGAGAAAGTTCAAGCAAAGCTACAAAGTAAATGTATTCTCAAACCATTTTTCTTCACAATGTGAATACAACACTAACACACTACTTATGAAATCTTGAAATGTCTCCAAGACTATGTATTTCACATCTTTGACTATTTCTTGGTTAATCTTCTGTGCTGCATTAATTCCACACTTATTTCACATTCTAGATAACTTGTATGTTTATTTCCATTTTATTCCATCTACATATCATGAATCTGAGAAGTAAGCCAAGAGGCAAGAGTTACCATCAATTTGTAGTCTATTAAAAAGTCTCATGTTCCCTAATCTTCGTATCATTACAAGTTCAAGTTCTCTTTTGGATATCTCATTCATTCAGATGTCTTTAACAACTAATTGCAGGTATCTATCTTCTTACGAATTTCCAGTTGTCAGCATGTTGTAGCCATTCCCTCAATCAAGTGTTCTCCACATATTCTCACAAAGAATGTCAAATTCAAACTTATATCAAATTAATTATTTAACTACGAATTTTAATAAATTTTGATACTACATATAACCATAACCAGTAAACATTAATATTCGAGTAATGCTAACAGATTTCAACCAGACTCGGTTGGAATACAACTAACAAAGTTCAATATTGTTACTCAACATCGGTAAATTCTTCTAATTAATCATAATTATGATTGGGATTTTTTTTTTTAATTAATCATAACTATGATAAAACAATGACAAGATGCGTACAATTTATTTTATTTTTATAATTAAAAAACATATAATACTATTATTATTACTTTAGTCGGAAATGAAAAAGTAAAAACTAACCTGTTGAGATCAAGCGATCAAGGATCTTCTCATCCGGATTCTCTCCGGTGACGGTAAAGTACCTTCTCTGAACAGTCTCTCTATAGTCGACCGAAATCTTTTCCCTCAATTCACTGAAGCTCTCCATCGAGTCCTGCAGCTTCTTCCTCAAGCCGTTGACCACGGACGTCCTCGTCCGGTCCGACGAGGAGCCCGGTCCACAGCCTGGCAGGCTGCGGTTTGCAGCGTTGGAGCGGTCGAGAGCCTCCAAGCGGGCCCTAATGAGCTTGGCCTTTTTCAAAGCGGAGCTTACGTCGGCGTCCATCCGGGAACGCAGGTCCTTGACGGCTTTAGCATTGTGCAAGGTCTTGCTCTGCTCGTGAGAGGATTGGAGACTGGAGTAAAGCCTATCGAGTTCCTTGAGCTCGTCCTTGACGGATTCGACATCGTCGAAGAACTTGTCGAGGTTGACGCCGCCGGTGGAAGGACCTTGGGACATTTCGATGGAGTGGTGGTGGGTGTGATCAGGAGAAGCTTGTCCGCTTCGAAGGCGGGTGAAAGAACCGGAGAAGAGATCGTTCATTTTGGAAGAGAGGATGAGATGAGATGAGATGAGGAATGGAAGAGAAAGTGAGAATGGAAGGGTTTTGAATGGAATGGATGGGATGAGGTGCCTTCAAGAGAAGGGAAGAAAGGTCAAATGGCGACTTGGTTCAACTACTCGCTTCCCTTCTTCCGCTGCTTCATTTATTTTATTTATGCATTTGATGCAAGGAGCCGAGATGGAAAGACGACGGGTTGGAGAAGCGCAGAGAGTCAAACTTGGGCGGAATCAGTCTTTTGGTATATTACATCCCGTCCCTCAATTTTAAATAATATCACCAGTTCCCCTTAACTTTTGACAAAAGGGTAGTCCTACTCGTATAGGCTCATTTTGGATCGTTCATGCATAAATATGAGATGATAGGACATTGGTTGTGGCAATATATTATNGGATGTGGAATTATTTCTTAAAGAATATGTAGTATCTCTGAGGAATATATGTTTCGATTAATTAAATAAACCATAATCTTTTATTGACCTTATCTTAATTTAAGATTTTTTTTTAATAATGTGATTCTTTAAGGATTTTTTTTACACTATACTCAATAATTATTAATTAATAAATCTACTTTTTTTGTTTTTATAAAATTTTTAATCATTCAACGTAATTTAAAGATGTTAATGAATAATTTCACCTTTTCTAGAGGGGTTTAAGTNGATATTTTTAAACTTTAGGGAAAGAGGAATATTTTACGTTTTGGGGGAGGTTAAGAAAAAATGATCTTAACTCTTTCATGCAAAAGCGCGTATTGCCAAGAATAAATTTCCAAAACTTGTTTTTTACATCTTAAAGCATTCTTTAAATAATTTATTTTTATCATGAATTCTTTTTTATAATTTAATTAATTTTTTCATGAATTATCCCTTTATTTAATGTTCAAATTTCAAATTTATTTACTTTTCTAATATTTAAGCACATCTCCGAACTTTATTAATAAAATATTTAAAATCTATAAGAAATAAATAAAACAATCTCTTATTTTTTTTAAGATTGTAAACTGAAATTTTGTATTTTTCATCAAATTATTTGTATCTAATTTTTAAGACAAAATTAAATCTAAATTTTAAATCCAACGAATCTTAAATATTCAATTTAATTCAATCTTACACAAGCATATGTCAATGTTTTTTATTCAATAATTAATTAATATTTTTANCATGTGTTATTTATAATATATCTAATTTATATAAGCATCGATGAAATATGCAAAATCAATTCAATATTTTAAATATATAGGTGATAGAACATTGTTTTAAGATTTCTATCTCATTCATCTTAATGATTCTGTTATTTAAAAATAATTATATTAATTTATGAAATATAGAATTATACGTAATACAATTTATTTATGAAATATACTTTACATGTGATAATTAATTAAAAAATAAATGGAGGATGAGATGAAATTGTCAAAATTGAGTAAACGTCGTGATNGGAAGTGATTATGTTTTGGATTTTTCTACGAAGAACAATAAGGAAGCATCTACGAAGATGAGTTCGTCCAGATCGAGTACGTAGGTGGAATTGGAACGTTCTTTTGTCATGAATTGAACAACAACTTCAAAGGAAAACGCGTCGTTTGGTGAGAAAAGAAGTTTTGACAGTTACAGACTTAAAAGATGGGACTCGGTCGTACTGATTTGGAGTCATCTCTCCGCGGGTTTCCTTTTAGGATAAATTCTCTTAACACCCTTCAAGTTTAGATTAATCTTTTCTACCCAGAAGTCTTTGAGGATTTTCAAACATAGCTGAATGAAGAGGGGCCAAATGAAAAATTACAACTTCCTAAAATTTTATAATTTCTCTAAGATAAACTGACTTGACTTAAATATCCTTAAACCATCCAACCCAATCCTTTCTCTCAAAGCACTCAAGCAAGTTTGAACGAACAAGAAACTAAAGAATGATGTTGTTTGTGAACATGCAATGGTGATTTGTTATTTTGAATAACTGTTTTGTGGATTTTGAGAAATGATGTGCTTTGAATGGTAAATTTGATGAATGATAGGTTTTGAATGTGCTTTAGATGAGTGACTTAGTTTTGAGATTTAAGTATGATATGTCTTGATTTGTTCTCTTTAGACTACAAATGAGTGAATAGAGTGATTGATTGTCGTTTTGTGAAACATTTTTAAATGACTAGACTCAATTTTGAAGCTTGAATTTGTGAGAATTTCGTCAAAAAACAAAGACTGTTGGAGAAGATGAAGACGTTGGACTTTGATAGGCTGACGGGTCCGATTCTGTAGAATGGGTTTTGAAACCCAATTTTGTAACAAACTCATTTTAACTCTTATTTTTTATTAAATCCAATCAAAATAATCGTTCTCCATGACTTTCAACATATTCTCAACTTAAATTTGATTTTGATTGATAGTGAAAGTTTACTACATAAATGAAAGAAGGAAATGAGGGAGAGTAAGATCATGAAGATAAGAAGGTTGAAGGAGGGTGTGTTAATGAAGACAGGGGTATTTTGGTCCAAAGAGGTGAGGTTGGTTAGAGAAATCCAAGAACA
>JANKKB010012628.1:17873-37152 GCA_026225775.1 Bursera palmeri
TATACTTTAATAAAGGATAATTCTAGAGTTTATATACAAATTATTGCATATAAACTGTTGCTATACCACATCAGTTTATATACAGAAATTTGTATATATGTAATATTACTTTTAATATAAATTAACCGTGACACCTAATAATTAAAATATATTAAAAAAAGTTAAAAATTAATTTCTAAAACTCTTGGATCTAAATTAGTTAATTCAAACCTTAAAGGTTTTTGCGTAATTTCCATTCTTCCCATCCATATACCTTTAGACTTGATCAATAAGTTCTAAATAATAATAATAATAACAAAAATCAAGTTTGTCTCCACACTTTCAACACTACAGGTTCTTTTTTTTTTTTTTTCCTTGAAGCACATTTAAATTGATATCGAAAATACATGTGCCCCATGATAAGGAGATTAAAATTATAAATAATAAATATCATCTAATTATTTAAACAAGTCAAATGTTATTAATGGATAAAGTATATTTAAAATAATAATAATGTTAAGTCTATTCAACTTTTGTGTTATACTACAAAAAATAAAACAAAAACATTATAGTATTAGAGTAAACGATTATTATTATAGAATATTTAAATTTAACTTTTAGCAGTATTCAAACAAAGTTTGAGTTGAAAATCTTAAATTTGAAACATCCCAAATTCATTAATCTTGTTCTACAGTTCATCTCACCATAGTTAAAACTCAACCATTGTTATAATAAATGTGATAACAGATCTAGTAACTCCAGCAACCCCTCAAAACAGAGTATTTGAATTTAACTTTATCCAATCTGAATAAAGTTTGAGTTCAACGTCTTGAATTTGAAAACTACTAAAAATCTAATAATTGTAACTTAGTTCATGATCTATTTTAGTATTAGCAAGGCCAACTATCTAATCATATCTCTACAATTGGGCGTTTGGAAGAGAAGTATTTACTTGCTAAATAATCTTTGCACTAATGGGTACCCAAACATCACACAAGTCACAATTTAGGTGGAGAATAAACATGCTAATAAATTTTGCTCAACAACTCTTCTTGAGTCTAGTTTAATTAATGACTTGTCTGTAAATGAAGTTGAAGGCGTTCAGTTAAAGACAAAGTAATTTCAGTAAGACAGGAAAAAATATTTGGGCGAGAGACAGAGAGACTTGACCTGAGCTTTGAAGGGTAGAAAGAGGAGAAAGAAGGGCTTGGCCTGGCCAGCGGGGTTGAGGTATAAAAATGGTTGATGACTTAAACCTATATGTTTAGCAATAATATGATATGGAATTGTAAACATGTTAGTTAGATTGATACCATAATAATATTTAAATGTTGAGTTAAACAACATCTGCGCTTTCTGTTTTGAATTTGTAAAGCAGAATTTTAGACGTTATTATTAATAAGATTACCATCAATTGATAATAAAAGACAAAGAATATTATTATTTAAGTGTAATGGTGTAGGTATAAGAAAAGTGTATATTCTAACTACAGTTTTTTAGTTAAAAATTTTGACATCAATTAAGAACCCTCAATCTAATCCAATAGAATTTTTTATGAGAGTTACTGAATCAACATTGAAAAAATATATATTTTTAATAGAAACTCTCAGATAACCAACCAGACTAACACAATAGACATAAATGAAAGTTTTTCTTAGTAGTCCGCAAAAAAGTTTACATCTCGTTAACTTCGATAACTAAGGACCAATATGCTAGCTTGAATAAATCATAAGAGCAAAAAATGAAAGAAAGAAAGAAAAAAAAGGCTTCAGCACTGACCCTTGGCTACCGTGATATCATAAAAAATACATCAGAAAAAGAACTCAGAATTCTCTATTGAACGGAAGTTGGTCCAATTACATGATCTGGTAGTAACTTATGTTTAATCTTATCAACTATAAAAGAATTTAATTGTGTCGCCTGCCTTCACTAAGCTTCTTCACTATTCCTTTTGTTGTTAAAAAAAAAAAAAGAAGAAAATGTACACCAAAGCATAGCAATTTACAAATGTTAAGTTACAAAATTTACTACATGAGAAATAGGCATACGTCAGGGTGGTGAAATACAGCCTAAATACATAATAAGGCCCCAAAATCAAGCAGATTGTAGCACAGTCAGGTAATATGGATACCCATGGCAAGTACCTGAACGCTGCCTTGTTTCCTCTTCATTTCCTTGATCATTAGCAGACAAAAGATTCCAATTCAAATTATAGTTCGATAGATCATATGTTCCAGGAGAAAATACACAAATTTGCAAAGGAATTTCGACGGTTGACATAGGCTCAACAGGGACTCTGGTAGCGCTTGTCCCAGACCAAATGAATGGGGAGACACTTTCCAGTGGTGATGTGTTTCCAGCTTGGGTTCCGGGAACATTAGATGTAACTTTAATGTTATTTAATACTTGCAATTCCTGCCACCCTGATCGGTTTCCTGAAGGAACAGCAGATTGAATTGTCGTGTCATTTGACTGACCACTACTGCTGGTGCAATCAAAGGTTTTGACACGAACAGACACAGCTGCTTCTGATGAATTGTATATAGTCATCTTTAAATTAATTTCACAGAAAGAAACACTGAAATTATGATGCATTGTCCGAGGTCCATCGATCAACCACATTACTGGACTTGTGCTCAGTATACTGTAAGAAAGCGAAGACAAATTTCAAGAGAATAATGAAAGTTATAGAAGAGGAAAGGATTTAAAAACTATAAAATCAATTTTTGTCTGAATCTTGCCTGCAATGACATGCATGATGAGAAAATAGATGTGGTGGATCAGAAACCCCAGAAAGAACATCACGCTTTGGTAGCCGAGAAATTAAAATGAAGTCAACTGTATTTGGGTCATCCTGATCCAAGAAGCAACAAAGAGCTCACAACATTAATAGGCGCAGCAAATACCACAAAGATTTAAGCTACCATACATTTTCTTGTAACAGTATAAACAATGTGCATTGCACATAAACCATTTCACTTGCACCTTCTATTTGGGTAAGGTCTTTTATTGTATTTTATTTATTTATTTGATAGCAAACATAAATATCATATCAATAGAAAACATATGCTTAAGTTTTAAGTTCAAGTTAATGAAAATGACGAATTATGAGTGGTTAACATAATCTAACTTTGTTTATTTGGTGAAAAAAGAACTATGTTGATGATAAATTCCACAAATAACAACTAAAAAGACAATGAATCACATCAAATAACAAAGAAGCCAAAAAATTAGTATTTAAACAACTTTCACAAAGTATTTGGTGAAGCAATGGCCAAAAAGTACATAACAATAAACTACATTATATATAGATAATTTGGTCGTTCATTATGCGGCTAATGAGAACCTACAATAAATAATGTAGATACATCAAAAAGGAAAACAATCAATGGATAATAATATAAGCGAGAGCAACAAGCAAGAAATGGTAACAAATATTACGGATATAGATTTCAAATTAGGCTACAGTTTTGATGGTATATGTGATAATGACTTTACGAGGAGGAAAAGATGTACTGAAGAAGTATACTGGACGATATGTAGCAAGAAAACTACAAACCTGGGGACAGACTCCATGTTGTGTCCTTTCACACTGGTGGAAATCAGCCATAGGTGAGTCACATATATCAAAGAGCGTGTCCGCACTGCCCTGAAGACTTACATCACTTCCAAGGAGAGGAAAGGAAATTTTATCTGAAGTTGTCAATGATCTCCCACTATTCTGAAACCAAAGAAAAATTTAACCACAGAATATTTATAAACAAACTGGAAAACTTGAAAATGAAAATATTGGAAGAGAGAAAATATTCAAGATCATGAGTATCCTCCAATCAACTAATTCATAGACAACTATGTTCAGATTCTGATGCCAATTGTTGACAGATCAAAATGAAAAAGTTAAAAGTCACAGGTCAGGATGCAAAACAATTGCATTTATAAGGTTGAAATGCAAGTCAAGCATTTGGGTTAGAGATGAAACCAAGTACACCCTAAGTATCATATACAGACCATATCCAAGCCATCCCAACTCCAACTATTCTTAATCTTCAGAGCTTGAATTAGCATCAGAAATTTGTCGGGCTAGTTTAGTCTGCAAGTGTATTCTGAAATACAAATAAAAGTGTTTCGGAGGAGAATTAAGACATGTAAAGAAGTGCACAAGCCATCACTTCCTCTAGGCCACAAAAACTTGTGTCAGAATTGAAGAAAATAGTGATTGTAATCTATAACTTTATATAATATCAGATAACATTATAGATGATTTTGCTGGGATTGGGTTGCAGAAGACTCTGACAAAATCAAAATTTGAGAATCTCTAACCATAGGAAACCCGCGAATTAGATTTGGTCAGCTTTAACCCACCTACGTTGCCAATTTGATTTATAATGTTGAACCTTAACAAAAATTACAGTTACATACTGAGAAATATGCCATTAATGAAAGTAGCACATTGATTATAAAAGAAGAAAAAGTGATGAACACAATAAAATGCTTAAAAAAGTGATGAGCACAATAAAATGCTTAAAAAAGTGATGAGCACAATAAAATGCTTTAATATTTTGTTGATAAGGACAACAAAAGGGCTCAGTCCATCTGTTAAGCAGATGGAAAAAAAATACCAACCTTGAGCATAAAAAAACATGACAGTGCTTGACCCGTAAATAAAGATTGTGAAGGGAAGATGGTATCAAAAGGTTGAAGCAACGAGATTTCCCATTGCTGCCCAATAGATGATAATTGATGAATCTGGAAACTCTCTGAACTGGTCTGGTTCACAACATCCATGCGAACAAGGTATTGCAGCAATCTTGATGGACAGGGACTAATTTGGAATGTGAGATTTAATGACGGTAGAATCTGTTAAAAATGAATACAAGAAATTACCATCAGTCAGGACCATATTAACAAAGCATGAAGCTATGTACATGCATGAGAAGAAAAAGTTTGACTAACACTGGGTCACAGAAATTATCAATGGAAAAATACACATTTCTCCCAAGACTAGGGAAAGCCAAAGAATATTCTAAGAAACAACCTAATGAAAATACTTAACACAGAACCAAGAACAACCATAAATCACAGTTGTCAACATGTCCTACTGAATAAAATCTAACAACATTATGCAATTGTCAGCTGCAGAAGATGCAGACATACTTGTGCTACCACCATAACCAGTATAAATAAAAGAGAAAAAATGAAAAAATCAAAGCAAGAAAATCTGCCTCTTTCCATATTCAAGCACAAACCTGCAAGTTATAACACATACGTAGTGTTCGGTATTTTATGACGCTTGATATATCCTCCATCTCATAATATACTGTTATATACAGGGAAATATTTCCAGGAACAGCAGCCCGAAACCATAGAGGCCATAACAAAGGTGTTTTGCCTTGTATTGTTATGTCCTGAAACAGAGACAAGCAGAAGGCATAAGACATAAAAAATGGACTGATATGAATTTGACATGATTCACAAATAAAAAAAGCACAACGGAAACTTTCACTGACCTCTGGAAATGAAAAAACACCTTGAGGCATTTTATTGAAGTTACCATGAGCAACACTTTGCTTGGCATTTATCTTCTCTAAGCAAGCAGGAAAGTCTTTGATCAATTCATCTTGCTTCCCGACCGTAAGAAATCTTGGATGACTGATCTTCATCTTCAGATTCTGTTAATGTATATTTTTGATACAACGTGACAAATACAACAAGAGAAAATCAAATTAACGATAAAATTTTATCAATTCAATAAGCATATATCAGTATTCATACTGGAGGTCATGAAGACATAAGAAAGATCAGACCCTGCTTGACACATGATGCAGAAGTATTTTTCATCCAAAAATATGAAGGGCTTTAGTGCATTGTCATTTGTAGTAGCAGCAAAAAAACAAATAAAATGAAGTAACTGTCATAATGAGCTCAACATTGGAATTACAATACTTAGTTAACATAGAAGAAGACAAGCAAATTATCAGGCAATACTCACATCAAGAAAAATTATTTACTGTCGCGAACGAGCCAAAGAATATATATATATGCGCTAGAAACAGCGGGAAATTGAAAAGTACCATCAAAATCTAAATCGATCATTTCAGATTGAGGCTCCAAATCAGCAATCAATACAAAACTAGCAATTCATGTTAACTGTGAGTACAACACTCAGATGGCCAAAGAAATACCTTCACAGAAAATTCTGAAGGGTTCTTCAACTCTAAAACAAGATGCCTCAAATCTCCTGCATATGCTCTTTCAGGTAGAGAACGAATGAAGCCCTCAAGCTTGGGTAGACTCTATACATGAGAAAATTACAACAAAATAAAAAAGGGTTGCTCCAGCTCAGTCTAGATTAAAAATTCAGAAGAGAGAGGGTAGGAGTGAGGAGCAAGGAAAGAATGAGTACCTTGATAACCATAAACTTCAGGTCATTGCTAGGGGAATACTTGGATTTCTGTCTTCCCTTGGTAATTCTCTTCTTCAAGAGATTAGACTCGAATTTATATAAGCCAACTACAGAACCTGATAGTTTCCACTTAACACCAACAATTTTCAAAATGCCTTCAACTTTGGGAGTGACAGTTAGTTGTACCTGAAAGATAAAAGATTATTTACAACATTCAGCCTTCTTGAAGAATGAAACTGATGAACAAAATATTCAAAATAAATAAATAACATAACATCAAGGAGAGAAATCATGGTCATCAATAAGGCCATATACTTATATATATATATAAAGAAAATGGACACAAGAGAGGAACACAATGATATAAGAACCACACAAGCACACCCTTTATTGATATAATAAAGAGAGGTTACACCCGCGGATACTCTTGAGGAGATCCTAACCAACTCTTATAGATAGAAGACCCTCACCAACTCTACTAGGAGAGATTCAACTCTCATTGAGCTCTGCCGAATGCCTTCACAATGACATCCTTATATAGCAGAGGCTCAGACACTATGCAGGAATTCCTTCTTATCCTAAAGGAATCTCCTTTACACGTTATCCACCATTTTGTATTTCTTTACTCACTCAAGTATTGTACGAGCAAGAACACACTTTATTTCATACAAACGGATTTCAACTCAAGAGACTCTGAGAACTCTTTAAACTTTACTAAGCTCTGCCGAATGCTTATAGCAAGTATCCTTTTATAGGAAAGCTCAGATACTATGTTGGGATTCCTTCAAGTAGCTGAGTCATTATATAATAATTATATATGATGTAAGCATTGACATAATGGTGTGCTGAGGTGTAAAGCGTAATCATTATATTATTGATAGAATCAGAGTCATATCAAGGAATAGTGTAGATTCCTTGAGGTGTCTAGCTTAAGTGTAGAGTATGGATAGTATAAAGGTGTGTGATATGATGCAAAGTAGGATAAGGATAATGAAAACGTGTGAAGGAGATTCCTTTGGGATAAGAAGGAAACCCTGCATAGTATCTATAATAGTTTCCGAGCCTCTGCTATATAAGGATGTCATTGTGAAGGCATTCGGTAGAGCTCAATGAGAGTTGAGTGTCTCTTAGTAGAGTAGTCAGGTCTTCTATCTATAAGAGTTGGTTAGAATCTCCTCAAGAGTATCCGCGGGTGTAACCTCCCTTTACTATATCAATAAAGGGTGTGCTTGTGTGTTTCCTATATTATTGTGTTCCTTTCTTGTGTCCCTTATCTATTATCTTTATATGGTATCAGAGCACCGTAGCTCATATATCTATTGTGTGTGTCTCCCTTATTTCAGTATCAGAGCCAATAGGTACTTCTTAGCCTAGTTTATCACGTTTCCTCTTTATATATATATATATATAGGAACGATCTACGGCAGCACAATTTTGACACAAATTACAAGTTATAAGCTACTGGATCAATGCACTTTCAATGGTTGAGACAGCATCCGATATTTGTCAATTCCAAGATGCATTAATCCAAGGGCTCAGAATTTGTGTAAAAAAAAATAGTGTCAACAACGTAGG
Organism: Bursera palmeri; assembly: GCA_026225775.1. NCBI lineage: Eukaryota > Viridiplantae > Streptophyta > Magnoliopsida > Sapindales > Burseraceae > Bursera > Bursera palmeri. The sequence goes on from JANKKB010012628.1 coordinate 25,831, forward strand.
TGGTTTACTTAAGCTCACATCCCTCTTTAAATAAATTCATGAATCAGATAACCCATGCAAAATAATAACCTTTTACCACTAAATTGCATTAAAATTTGGGAAAGATAGAGCATGTCAGTAACAAGCAGCAATTTAAACACACGCATATCAGATGAGAAGCTCACCAACATTGCTTCGCCACCTCCTAAAACAACATCAACATCAGACAAAGTAAATGAAGAAATGCCAGAACTTGTATCCCTGCAGTAGTCAGGTAAACAGCTTAATTAGCGGTCACAAAAATAATGGAAAGAGATGTGCATGCATATTATAAATATTAAGAACAAAAAGAAAATTGATTGGGAAACAAAAATTAAGAAAATATCCACATACATACCCAGTGGTTGCAGAATTTTTTGATTCCTCATTATTCTGAAGTTCAACAGTTGAGCTATTTGTATCTGCATTTTTCATTAAAATAAAGATTATCCAATTTTAATGAACACATAGCTAATATTTAAACTACAAAAAAAGAGAAGATAATTTGAAAGTATTTACCAGATTTCATTTCTTCAGATGTTGGAGAAAGCTCACATATCAAAGTTGTACTAGATAGGGAAATAGGGATTTGCAAAGGGTTCTTAAATTCGATATTCACTTTTACCAATTCTGCGAACAGATTACAAGAAAAACTATCAAGAAAAGACACAAGAATGATAAAACATTTCAATATAACTAACATAGAAAGTCTCCCAACCAGCTCAGTGTTGGGAGACAGACTGAATCCATATCCCTCTACCAACCACAGTTATGCATTCCACAATGTCCTAGGTCAGAAATGGGCTACTAAAATACTCTTGATGCTCTAACAGGAGCACTGCTACCAACCAAAAAACAAGATAATTGAATTCTTCTTATTTGCATTTGTGCCATGTCTTCTTTTAAACTGTGTGTCAACTATCTAATGGAACTCCTAAAATTATATCTTTCAAGCAAACTTACACTCTCTAAGCTCTAGAAAGTAGATATACATTTCCATCTATCTGCTCAAAACTCTCCACAAAAAAATAAATAAATAAAAAGGAAAACCCTAGTTTTGGATGTCTTGATGTGCCACCACATCAATTAATGAATTTTAATAACAAAATGTAGCACAATCAGTACTTTCCTACAATTTTTGCTCGCCTAGATACTGAAAAGTAATCCACATATCATGTCTTTGGCAGGGATAACATTTTAAAAGCAGTTGTCGCACTGTTAGGAAAAGAAACTAGCAGCATTCAGAGAAAGAAGAAGATTTAACTTATACTGAGTTTTAGCTACAAAGAATGTCATTAAACCAAATCTGCTTAACCCTGAGTTCCATCAGTACTAAAATAAAGGTAGGGGAGAATTGATGGCAGATTATTTCAAAAATCACATAGAAGTTGGATCAGGGTTTCAACAAAAATGGCAACATAATTTCATGTCATTTCAGGCTTCAGCAAACCTATTTGTTCAGTAATAGGCCATAATCAGAATCATCAGCAGTATATACAAAATGCTTTCTGCCGATTATACAACAATAAATAGTTATGAATCAGTCCAAAAGCCCAATATGAAGAGATTCTTAAAGCAGAAACGCTAATGGTTTAGGGGGGGAAAAGAAATTATTTCAACATTATACAACATTATTTTAAAAGTGTCACATTCATACCTCCTGCCACACAAATGTTTGATTCTCTGTATTTATTTGAAATAAGCTTTGACTGTAGCTCCAACCAGTTACTCCTAGAATTAGAGGGTGATGGAATTATGTCCGCCTCCAACGAACTCCACAAACTTTCTTTAATGCTAGCCTAAAATGTTTGGAAAGTGACAATAAAATCAACTAAGAATCATCATTTAAAACATTTAAGGCACTCATACAAGCAAACAGATCAAACAAAAAGAAGTATCTTCAAAATCCTTCGAAATGGAGGCCCAAAGGAATGCTAATTATCTAATTGCATCCTATAATACACAAACAGGTCAACAACTTTACTTTAAGGATAAAGCAAACATCACTTTGCTTTAGTTATTTCTTAACCAATGATCTGGAAATTGATATGGTTAAAGCAATTCAGCAAAAGGGGCATATAGACAATCGTAGCCTCTGATTCAACTAAAAAAAAAAAAAAAGAATTCAAGTATTGCCCACACATCATTCATATGACCATCAGCCAAACATATTTCCTAACACCTTTAATTCATCATAATTCATATCAGCATCTATCAAACCTATAATTCATCTATCAAACCTATAATTATCCATACTTCAGATTATTTATACATATATCACATTGAACCAATTAAATGACAATATGAAAACAAGAGAAGAAACGAAAGAAACAGAGGAAGAACTAGGTCAAAAGATTAGCATCTGTAGAAAACAAAATTTTGAAAAAAAAGGGTAACAATTATAATTCAACTTACAGCCACTGGCGATGCATAAGTTCGATGATCTTCAAAATTGACCTTAAGGGATGAAACATTGATAACAGGTAACTGAAGTTTCAATACCTCGAATGCTTTCCCAGTTTTCTACATCATCCAAGAAAAGAGTTCAATGACGATCAAGTATTAAGCGAATTAAAACTACTACAAAAATTCCTCACTATATGATGCTTTTGTAACTCTGATAGAAATTCTGAGCTAATCTGTTAAAACTAAATCCAAGAAAGCTTTTAGACAGGCAAAACATCAAAGTGTTATCCACTCTAATATGTGAAAGGAACTTAATTGGTTCCAAACTCTAGAAATGGCTTGTACATTAAATAATTCATGTTAAAGGTATCACAGATAACCAATGCTATTAAAGAAGATAGACAATCTAGAACATATTTTAAATATAAAAACTGACTCAGCAGATTATTAAATTTATTCATGAGATTATGGAGGAGATCTTCATACATTTTATCTTTGAGTGTTTGTGTTGTCCAAGTTAATTCTTGCTAGAAAGGACAAGGCTGGCCAAGAAAGTTGATCGAAGACCAGCATCATCATAGGGAACCCTCTTTCTTTTTTTTTTTTTTTTTTTTTTTAAAGTAGGANCATAGGGAACCCTCTTTCTTTTTTTTTTTTTTTTTTTTTTTCAAGTAGGATGCGACATAGGGAATTACAACCGATAAAGGACCCGATCCATTGTTCAAATAAAGTTAAAATCAAGTGACCACTCAAACCTCTGACAGACTAAAAAGTATTAAATACACTATGGAAATAAACATATTACTAGCTTGTCAGACACATGATTGAAAGCTTTGATTCACGCCAAATCCAACAGAACCAGAAAATACTGGAAATGCATGTTAAACAATTAATCTCTAAGACATATGCATTTGCCTTTATTAATAATAAGTATCAAGCATAAAAGAAGGTAGCAGAACTAAGAGTCACCTGAACAATTTGAAGAAAGTCCCGCAGGTATAGCTCTTGTGTTGTCTTGGACTGATGACTACAAGCCAGGACTTCTAACATGTGTGACACAGCAACATCATACATTCCAAGCAAACTATACCACCTATGTCAAAAGAGTTTCACTATTAATCTTTCCTTATCAAGAATCCCACAATTGCCAGTCATGAAAAATGCAAATAGCAAGAGCATAACTTACCGTCCAATACCATTTCCTTTGTTTACTATTAAAATAAAAATAGAAATAATACTAATAATGAGAATAATCCCAAGAGCATAACTTACTGTCCAATGTGGAAGTGAACATGATCTTTAATGTGGCTCCACTTAGTTCCCTTATAAACAGAAACAGCACTTCGATATGTACGAATTGCATGTTTAAGCTGGAGAAAATATTACAGGAAATTTTTAAAAAATGTAGCATTTCACAAGCTAAATGAATGATTTTGCAAAATAAATATAGGTACCTGATCACATTTTTTATAACGATCACCAGAGAGAACAAGATGAAATCCATATTTGTGTAACATCGGTGGCTTTGACAACAAATAACAATAGGATGCTTGCTCAAGCATAACAGCAGAATGTAAAGGTTCCTTAATTATTTAAAAAAGAGAGAGAGAGAGAGAGAGAGAGAGAGAAAGTTGTTAGGACCAAATTAGACACACTTAACCAAAGTTATTTCCAAGAGGCATTACCTCATTACAGATGCGGAAGTAAACAGTAGCAGCTTCTTTAAATAGATCTCTTGTCTTTAACATCTCTACCCACCAAAGACCACACCGTGTAGCATTTTGCTGACCAGCTGTCCCAGTTTTCTGCGTGAATATCAAAGAAATGTTAGAGAACTCAATATATTTGGTACTTAATTGTAACTATTCACTTAAATCACAGAAAGGACGGCAGACCAGTGAGATGCAGTGCAGAGGTAAACAGCTTCATAGAGTGCTAGTCGAATCATAACAGTCACTAGCAGAAATAGTGAGCATGTAAACTTATCTTCCAAAATATCAAGAAACCAGCACCAAACTTAGATTACAAGCATGCTATGGGCAGTTCCATGGAGCTTGTTTTACCCAGTATTAATTTTATCTTGTTTTAGAATAACTTTACAACTTGCAAATAGATCTTTTACTCCAACACTAATGAAACTTTTACCTACTTTCTTTCTTAAACACTGTATTTCTGGCCGATTGTGACAGATACATGTAACTAAGCATTCCTCGATGAAACAATATTTTGTATCCCTAAAGGCCAACCGAATTCCAAAGAAATACAATAAACACTACTAAAACTCAATTCAGCATATACACCCTATAAAGGAGGTCATTATAATTGTGTAGAAAATACATGTAGTACTTAGAATAAGTCTAAACTTTGTCATATATCCTTTGCAAAACACAAATATCAAATAGCTATCTTCTATAATTGCATACTAAAAATTTGATGTGATAGAACAATCTTAGTTGAGGTACTTTAAGGTTCCCCTGAAAAGTTCCCCAGAATGGAACAGTAAAAAATTTTTAATTTAAACCTCAAAAAACTATTACATAATTAAAAAATAAAGACTAATCAAGAAAGAACTATACATACTAAATAAGTGCTAAACGCATTTTCCATGCAATACTCTGCTTCCTTTCTTGATTGATCCAACATGAAGTACGTAAGCCCCATCATTTCCTGCAAGAATGGGTGAGGTAAATTATAAAAACTCCAACAGGAAATTATTCACATTGCAAAGGAACACTCAAAAGCAATACAACAGAGCAAATAAGCAAATTTAGAAAGAATGACGAATCAATATTATTTCATATAAAACTGCATGGATGATGGGCTACAGTCGCATGCTAGTGCACCTCACCAGATGAAAATAACATATAACCAAAAAAGCTACAAAATATTGTTTGGCACAAACTCATTTATAAATTACGCTTTTGAGTTGAATAATAACTTAACATGGCATCAAAGCCAATTTGATCGAATGGTCCAGTACTTCAAATCCCTCACTATATTAATCAAATTACAACAAACTGTTTTTTTGGTTCGGTTCTGGCTCTGGTTCTGGTTCTATTTGGTTTGCATGCCTTGCTTGTGAAAAGACACATAAGAGCGAAATTGATATCGTTGGGCCTTTACCTAAAAATATAAGCTTTTTGGTTAAGTAGTAGCTTAACATTATGAAGGATGTTGAATCTTATGAAGAAAGAAACCAATTGTACGCAAGAAAAAATCAGTAAAACATCTCAAACCTGAAAATAAACCTTGATTAATCTATTTATTAAGAAACTCAAGGACATTCAAGAACATTATCAGCCAAAAGAAAATTCTCCAGTTTAAAAGTTGCACTATCGGAAATCTTCATGTATAAGAAATATCTTAAAAAAAATCATATAAAAGGCTGGCGTATGTGATCTGCATGGTTTCACAACAGACGAACAGAATCATTACAGGTATATAACCTTAAGACTTAATTAAGAAAATCACACACCAAACTAGAGAATAACCCTTAGGATTACCAAGAAAGCAACAATCATAATAACACATATAGAAGTACCTGCACACCAGCATAGTGTTTCCAGGCTTTATCAAGCTTGTAATCAGTAGAAATTAGGCGATAGTTTGACAAGGCAAGCTCATAATCTCGTAACATGAACGCATAATCACCCAAGATTCTAATCTGAGATTCAATTGAGCTGAATGTATACCTTAAACAATAAAAATAATAACTAAATTATTTGAACAGAAAGGAAGGAAACAAGAAGCAGCACTGCATATAAATATGTCTCTGAAACATACGTAGGTCCACTGGGAGAATCTATCAAGTCTTCTTTCCCTTTTCTCCACCATAAGTTTTTAATTTGGTTTCGGAAACCTTTCCTTGTAGCAGAAACCTAATATAACAGAATTTAACAGTAACAAAGTAATGGAAAGGAGTTGAGCCATAATATATGTGAAAGGAAAAAGACTTCTCTCATATATGAACTCAAGAAAATAAAATAATGTAGAACAACTACCTGTTGGTTGAGTACACGTATCTTTTGCTCCATGTAAGGAATGATGTGTTTAGATGCTAACTCTTGCATTAGATCTTTTATCTGTTTCCAGTTTGTACAAAGTGAATATCTAGGTCAAAAATCTAAAACATGAGAAAATTTTTGAATCAATCACTCTTGTATAGTATTTTAGAACATTGCATAAAAATTTTGAAAAGAATTTACCTCATTAAAATCATCAATGTTAAAGAAACAACCAAGATGCTGACTAGGTGAAGCATCAGATTTCTGTCACAGAAAAGATGAAGCTACAGCCTTAACCTCACTTACTTTGTCCAATAATCAAAGTCCACATTACAAATTACATATATCTGACACATGCAGAGAAGGAAGAAAAAAACCAAAGTCCTCCTTGAAAGAGTAACTTACATAAGGAGCCCAAGGGTTATCTTGATGTTCCATCTGGCCATCTTGAGAAGAATTAATGCAAAGTAATTGACAATCATTTGGGCCAAATGTGTTTCTCATTTCAGTTAAGATTTTTGTTGCCCTGAAAATCGATAAACAGGATTCAAACAACTTTCAAAATGAATTCAAATAGCACATAGTTTCTCAGTGCAAAAATTTCTCAGACTTGACTTTTTCAAACAGCCAAACAAAGAAAAAAATGACATAGAAAAGAAAGCAAGATCAACACTATGAACATCATTATGCAAATTTAAGTTTACATTACTTGGATTTTAGATATTTCTTTTGGTTAGTAACAAATAAAATTGAAATATATCATCTCAATATCATGTTTTCTCCCCAATTTGATCATGATTTTTTTTTCAATTAACTTTAATCTCCGAAGAATTACTAACTTCCCCAAAAGTAATCCTAATTCAGCTTTTCCTTAAATAGGTTACTATTCAAACTCCTCCATTAGACTAACATCTCTCAGTTTCATCATGCACAACTAGAACTAGGGAGAATGTTCAATGAAGCCAACATGACTTTAAACTTCTCCCTGTTCCCCAAATTATGTACTTCCTCTGCATAAATTATATTTAAATTAAAAATATACAAAGTTTTGCATATTCACTCTACCTCCCTGCATCCTAAGCTCCATGCTGGCATAACTGTCCCACTAATATTATCCCACAGTCCAAAAGCCTCCACAATCTCCATATAATCTCTCTTAACACTAGCTTCCAATTGCAAATCCTCAAGCCTCTTTAAGTTCCTCCCACCCTTCTTTTTCAAAACAATCACTCATATTCATTTATGATTGTATTTCTTTTTTTTCTTTTTTTCTTCTGTACCTGCTCTTTATAAGCACAACTAACTGATAATTTATGCTCAGTATCCAGTGATCTCTCACATAATTTGAAAAGCTTCACATGTAGCCTTTTCTATCCTCCTATTTAAAAAAAAAAAAAAAGGTGGGATGCTGTCCAAGCATGTTTTATTACTAATGGTAGTTGTCAAAATATTCAATCCTTGCGTCACCAAAATTTGAACAGATTTACCACCACAATTACATAATACACATTTTCAAATATAACAAGACTGGTAAGACCACTATACTTCTCTGAAGATCCATCTTGATTATCATGAACCAATAAGTAATGCTTCAAAATCTTTGGGTCCATTGCACCATCATTAAGCAGACTAGGCAACTTGTTAGTGTTGAAAAGATCAACAAATCTGTTGATAGGCTGCTCATCCTTCGACGAAACAACCAAAAGACCTGCACATTAATTTGAATTAAAAAAACGAAGGTTCAATCCAAACTATTTATACCAAACTACAAATAACATTTTGAACAACTGACATCCTTGGAAAAATAAATAAATCAGAGCAGTATTGGAAATTGTAGGATGCAGGGAAGGAGTTTCAAAACAAAAGTCCAAATACTTACATGCCACGGGATGGTCAAAAGCCTCATGTTCTGAAAAAGACACTGTATGTCTGAGCTCTCTATTAAAAAACTGAAACCATGACGGCAAAATTTCAGATTCAGAGCCTGCAGAGAAAGTCAACACATTTGGAAATTAAGCCTCCGCAGATATACTTAAATTTAATTAAAGTAATGTCAGTTTGCTAATATTACACACTACCAACTACACTATCTGTTTGACGTGGGTCTGAACCCAATTCAGAAAAGTCCTTCTCCCCAGCCTGGGTAATTACTTGCTTTAGCTGCTGCTTTGCTACCTAGAGGACCAAAAAGCATTGTCAAATAAAGAACACTATGACACCAGAGGAAGAATAAATTCCATTGACAATTGGAGATTTGATTGATTTGCTAAGTTCTCCATGGTTGTTTATTTCCTACAATATAAAAATATGATATGAGGAATCAATAGCTGGTTGGACAACCACAATTGTTTCAACTACACCTTAATGACTCCATTCTTGCTGCATTGCTTATCTTGTACTTCAACTTTCAGTTCAACTTTTAACATCCCTTATATATGCGCTGTTGTACTAGCTTGCTTTGCTTTACCAGCAACAGATAAATAAATAATCTAAAAAATAGTGCTGATCATATCCATTGGAAATAACATTTCTCCAATCATTAAAAATCATTTCCTTCACATTGCTCTAAGGAAAAACAATACCTCAAAATTTGGCTGCCGAATATCAGACTCGTAAAATAACCTTAGCTTGAATTTCTGTAGCCTATAGGGTTGATCACTCGATGTCCGTACTGGCACTGCACCATCAAATTCAAATATCCAAAAACTTCAAATTCCACTCAATTAAAACAAACACATAGTCCTGGTGTCCGTAAAACTGTAAACTCAAAGATGCAAACACTTCAATTTCCACTTAGTTAACATAACATACATATACAAACATACAGTAATACATACATACACACATAAACAATGACATATAGGGAGGAGGGAGAGGGAGAGGGGGAGGGAAACTGACCGTCAATGTTATTGAAGTTGCAGAAGGGAGAGAGCATCTGGACCAAGGAGAGGCCATTCTTGAGACAAGATTCTTCGACGAGCGGAGTACGGAGCACCATCACGACGGGAGTGATCTCGTCCAACAGCATTTTGCCCAGTGGCGTGGTGGCCGGATCCACCATCTTCTTCTTCTGCCTCCGCGACTCGTGAGAATTCAAATTCAACGAACAAGATTTGCCTGATCAGATCTCTCCCTGCTTGCGGTGCCAATGGAGGTTAAGCAAGAGGGATGGAGCTGTAAAATGCTTCGAGCCTGTGCGTAAGAGGAGAGACATACAGTTCAGCCCGATTGGGTAATGGGCCAACAATAGACCACAAATTGTTCATTGGCCCGTCAAAATCTTAAGCCCGTTAGATGGAGTAAACCAAATTTGATTTTTTAAAAAATTTTAAGTTTTTTTTCCTTCACTTTCAAGGAATTGTTGATAGGAAATAAGAGTTTGATCTATTTGTACGTGTTGTTGCTATTTTGTTTGAGCGTTACTATGAGACATATATACAAGGGTAGGTAGAATAAATCGACTTGACCTAACCCATTGTTTTAAAGATTAAATTTAAATTATACGTGTCATTATCTTCTTCATTAGATGTATTATACTTTGTTAGACCTTAACACATACAATAAGGGATATAAATGAGAATTTTCTCATTCTAACCTAGCCCTATTTGAGTTTTCAAATCCCTAACCCTACTCTCCCTAATCTCACAATCTCCCACCATTTTGTCTAGTCTCATCAACAATCTACCGACACGTTTTCTTCAATTATTGTGCAACATCAAAGCTATTAAAGATATGTTTTTAGAGTAAGACATATTTATGTAACTGTAAACAAAAATGAGAAATAAATAAAAGTTATTTTTATCACTCAATCATTGTTCTCTTTATCACTAATATAAATAAAAGTTATTTTGGTTATGTGAGATGGTCATATATATGAGATTCATAACTTTATCATAGTTCGAATTAAGTTTACAACTTATAAACAGAGTTAGAATCTCTGTTTGGACAGACAAGGTTGTTGTGTTGTTTACCTTCGTGAGGATTATGACTCTCAAATCATTAAATTAGAGACTTTATAATAAAAACACTATTATGAATATACTAGGGTTGTTCATGGATATGTGAACCCAAACCGACCCGTCAGGTTAGATACAAACCAAGGGGTTTTAATCGGGTTTGCCTATTATCCAACTCGATATTGGGACCCGACCCAAACCCGACTTATTCATTTATTATATAATATAATAATTTTCAAAATTTGTAAATATGGCTTTGCTAGGATTTGAACCACCCACCTTCATAACAACTCATAGCAACCTTACCACTAGACTGAGTCTCACTTCTTAGGTATTTTACAAACTTTTTTATCTATTATATAAAATAAAAAAATTACAATAGATCGGCTTCAAACCCACACCCTTCCTATAACTATTTTGTAACCTTTGCCATTGGGCTACATCTTTTTTTTGTGTATTATACAAACTTTTTTATTTATTGTATAATATAAATATTTGATAAAAATCAACCCAAACCGACAAGTCACCCATCCGACCTATCCAATCGACCCAAGTCGGTTATCTCTTTGGAACATGTGGTCTTCTCCCTCACCTGATACTGTTTCAGGTCAGTTCGGGTTGACCAATACTGGACCATACCCAACCCGTGAACACCCCTAGAATATATTGAACAAAGACATGTGAAATTTATGGTTTAGTGTAGTTACCGTTACTGTAAATATAAACTTCACACTAGAGTAACTTGGGCATAGCTACCTTAATCTTAAATGGGTAGTATACCTTTGGCTTGTAGACTACAATATTTTATTAGAATAGAAAGAGAGACCTTTAGTATAAAGATCAATATCTTGGTTAATTGAGATTGTAAGATCTATAAGACCTAAAATATTATTCCATAAATATAAAATGGGTCAGGTATTGTGACTTAATTTTAGACA
>JANKKB010012629.1:0-13087 GCA_026225775.1 Bursera palmeri
CCAAACCTAGGGGGGCTGCCATTGGGGGTGTCTCTGCCAAATCCACACGGTGAGGGGGCCGACTGATATTTGCCACCTCTACTGTGTTTCACGGTTTGTCACCGGAGAACACGATCGGTGGCCAGGAACGGGGAACGGGGAACAGAGGGTACCGCTGTGATCGTCTCGGCGAGGGGAAGTTGTTCCGACCAACGGTGGCGGCAACCGGTGGTCGGAGGAGGCAGATCGGTGAAGGGAAGGCGTCACCTGTCGGGGCTCGTTGCCGGCGATCCAGGTCTCGGATGGCCGATCGGAGGCCATGGCCGAAATCGTCTGGCCGAGACGAAGTCGTCGCCACCGGTGTCAGGGGCTGGCGACGCCGGGATCGACTGGTGGCTGTTGACACAGGCGGTGATGTCCGGCCAGATCTGTGCCGTTTCCGATGCCGGACGGGGAAACCGGAGCCACCACCGTGCTTAGACGGCCGAGACGATTCCATCACCACCGGTCTCGGTCCCTGACTCGCCGGGAATGCAAACGGTCACCGGAGGCAGCGATTTTCGATGATCGGGGGTTTCTGTGTAATTTCTGCAAACTGATGACCTCCTATGCAGTTTATATAGTTTTGGGTCTAAGGGGTTTTCTGTAATTTTTCAAACATTTCTGAGTTTCACGAAATCATCCCGAAACCTTGGAATCTCAACATAAACTCATTTCAGTCAATATTCCACTGACGTGGCTCTCAAAATCCATAAAACGGGCACTAAAGACGAAAAATCCGTGAACCCAAGAAAATTACATTTTAGTCCCATTTCCTGAAAACTTCCGAAAACCCCTGAATACTCATATACATGACGTCATTACGTCCGTGTCATCCCGTATACGTCCCAAATACGTCACACCAAGATTTCTAATTTTGAAATCTTTCACTAACACCCCTGAATCACTGTTCCTGAAAATCCGGGTTGTTACAACTAATATGATATCATCTGAATGATAAAGAGCAATAATTTTAGCTTTCCAAACATTTGTTAGACATTTATCAAGCACACACTCAAGTTCCTCTTAAATCAAGTGAAGTGGTTGAGATTAAAGTTAGCCAACTGTTCAAAAAGGTGAGCCACTTGGTTAAGAAGCAAATCTAGTTGTCTAGGAAGAGCAAGTCGAGACTGAAATTAAACCACCTGAATTCTTAAAATTTTTATTTTTATTTTTAATTGAAACCAATAAATAAAATAATTTATTTCATTTAGATATGTATTTAATTTTTTCAATTTTAATTTATGATAATTTGAAATGAATTTAAATTAATCAAATGTATAACATAAATTATGTTTATTCATTTTTATATAATTAAAACCATTTTGTTACATATTTTTATTTTATCTTTAATATGAGTTATAAATAACTTAACATATTAAAATAATGACTAATTCTGTAAAAATTGGCTAATAAAAATTCATAAATTAAATAAAATTTTAATGTAATCCATAAGAAACTTAGAAAATATTTTTACAAAGATGAAATTTATCATTAAAAAAAATTAATATTGTTATTATTATAGATATTTTCATTTAATCTTTTTACAATTAAATTTTCAAGGTTTATAAGTTATAACATATAAAATAAAAATATATTTTATTTTCTATTATTATAAGGGTAAATATGTGAAATTAAAGTTAAGATGTCTACTTAGAACTTTTTTTAAGATATGCAGAACTAAAAAAGAATATCTCATCAAGCCATCCAAATTAAGTACTAATAAAGGTTAAGTGTTATTAGGTCTTAAGTGAAAAAACAAACACCCTTGGTTGTTTTGTAAATTTGATTTTCTCAGAATTATTAGTTTTTATATTAGATTTCAAAAGCAAACCTAATCAAAATCTAATTTATGTGTAAAAATCAATTAGAAATTATCTTTCTAAAATAATATAAATCCAAAATTCCCCTTAAATAATAAATTTTAAAATTTAATTAATTATTTAATAAATGAAGTTTTAATTATTGCTTTTAAATAAGTATTTAATTTTTAAAAAGAAAAATATGGTCGTTGGAGGGAAGCCAACAATCCATGGTTAGATGCAAAAGTATTTTAAGTCATGTTCTCTTTATACTATTTTACCCTTACTAACAAAGTCTAAAGAGAATAAGACTATTTTGTAAAAGATATTATTTTATTAAATGATCAAAATAATCTTGCATACAATATAAATGATAACAATTTTTCTGTCAAAGTAATAAATATGCAGAAGTATCAAATTGCCCTTGGAAAAAAAGCCAATCTAATTATTCTATATTTAGGCCTTATTATAAGAATTTGATGGCTCTTTTTGCAAAAAGAGCTACTCTAGTTCAGATATATTTAAGTCTTACCATATATTTAGGTCTACATATAATATTATANATTAATTGATGTTTGTCAGCCAGATAAAAAATAAATAAATAACAAAAAATAAAAATGACACATGATGGGATGATGTAAGGAGTATGAATATAAAAAGATGAAGAAATGCAAATGCATTAGTATAAATCAAACAAGAAATACAATAAAATAATGACCATTACATCATTATGCAAAACGAAATTTAGAAAAACCCATTACATTACAAATGAGAGCATAAATAATTTCTTGAGGAGAAGACTGTTAATGAAGATTATTATAAGAAAGTCCCATATTAACAATTAAAAATATGCAAAAAAAGCCACCCTAATCCTGATATATTTAGGCCTTATTATAAGAATTTGATGGCTCTTTTTGTATTTTTTCTAAGGGTAATTTGGTTTTTTTTTTTTTTTTTACATTTATTATTTTGATAGAAAATCTATAATCATTCGTATTGTATGTAAGGTCATTTTGATCATATTCTTTTTATTCTTATTAGTAAAGAGAAAATGTGAAGTTATTCAAAAAAAATTTCAAATTAGTCATATTCTTTGTTTATTAGTTTGTTTTCATCATAATTTCAGCGTACCGTTCAACTTTGGAGTATTGGCCAACAATGGCATTGATACTAAAAATTAATTGACAAAAAAATTCACAACGAGTAATTATCATTGACTACTCCTACGTTTTTCCTTTTTTTAACTCATATGAGACTTTTGCCCTCTTTATATTCTCTCATCCTAAGTTTTGAAAAAATCTCTTCTCAAGTCCTCTGGTTAAAAATTCTGTTAATTAATATATATTAACCTCTATATTTCAATAAATTTATCATTTTACCCTTACTAATACATATAANAAAATGACTTGATTTTTAAAGGATAATATTAAATTAAATGACCAAATTACCTTTAACACGTATTAACACATATTAACACATATTAAAATTATTTTTTATGGACAATATTAACACATATTGGTATTTATTTCAAGGATAATTTGTTCATTTAACTTAATATTGTTCTTAAAAAATTAGTTATTTTTTATATGTATTAGTAAGGGTAAAATGGTAAATTTATTAGAGTATGGAGGTTAATAGATGTTAACTAGGAGAATTTTTAACTGGAAGACTTGAGAAGAGATTTTTTCAAAACTTAACGATGAGAGAAGATAAAAGTGACAAAAGTCTCATATAAGTGAAAAAAAAAAAAGATAGGAGTAGACAATGATAATTACTCATTTCACAACCTCACGATTACTTTCTTATATTATATAAACATGTGACCGTTGCAATGTTANAAAAAAACACAAGAAACGATGCAAAAAATTATTCAAAAATGTATTAGTGAACGTTGTTAAACATTAAGAAGAATAAGTTGGAATATTGTGTTTTAGAGCATCACTTGTATACATTATAATAAAAGGAAATTACTCTTTTATCATCATTGTAATTTGATTACTAATTGTTTATATGTATAATAAAAGTCCTAATGATTAATATCAGATTAATATAGATATGAGACAGTATTGATCCATATAAGTTTTAATTATTAAACCATCCCTAGTCCAAGTATTATCGAGACAGGATATCAATAATACGATATAAACTAGTATTGCACTTGTACGAGTTATAAAGTGTAACTGTATGATTCTCATTCATTTAAATATTGAATATTTAAACAAGTGTGATAGGGGAACATTGTTAACTGTGTAGAACGAAAACATATTTATTAGACTCGATCCACGCGGAATCCTATTGATAGTTTACCTAAAGTGTCCATGGGAGGTATGCTCAGGGTAGGTGTAAGTAATCCTCTGACTTGAGACTTACACGGCTATCTCATATGACAATCGATATACTTTGACACTTAATGTCTAGAATCCTAACGGGTTTCACATACACTTGTGTTCGGGTACATCGAGGACCATTTAGGAGTGGGTGTAATGTCAAGACGAGATATGTCACTCTAGATAAAAGGAGATGATGTCACACATGATACGACAATAGTGCCTCTAAGGGTTGCAACCATTGGGATGATATGACTTAGTCATGATCTCCCCGGTAAAGAGAATTGTTGGTTTCAAGATCCGAAATGTATGTTGTTATTTGGGTAGACACATAACCAACCCTAGGCCTCGTACGTGACATCCGACATAGGATTTAATTACATAAAACTACACCTGAAAAAGGATATATACATTTACAAGTATTTTTAGAGAATTGGGTAGATACGGTACTTTGTTGGAAGCCAACCATGTCTTGTAAATTGATATAAATACCGTACGCTTCACGCGCGTATACAGATGGTCCAGGAATGTTGAGGACCTAAGTAAATTGAAACATAACTTGGCGGGAAAGTGGTCCTGGGAGCGTAAGAAACAGCAGAGGTTACAAAGCCAAACGAGTACATTGGTTATTTTTAAGGAAGAGCAGACTTATTCAATGCCAATGGGAACGCAAGATAAGGCAAAAACTGACATGGCAGATAAGGCTGACTTGGCTGGTATTAACATGGCAAAAGTGGCTGGCGTGATAGAAATACTGATGTGGCCAAGACGTTGACATGGTTGTTGATGTGGCAATGTCATGGCATTATCCTTTAGATGATGATATGACAATTACGAGGCATTATCCTTCTAGAAGTTGGAAGTCATCAGAAGTCCTTTAAACATGGAGATAATGATGGGGATAATGTTGAACGTGGAGATAATGTAGGGATAATGATTAGACTAGGTTTATATTATCTGTTAGTGGTTGCGATAGAGATGGGATTAGAGAGTCTTAGTAGGACTCTACTGCTGTAGCCTCTCTATAAATAGAACCTTAGAGCTTATTTGTATTCATTCACTCAATTTATCAAATATTCAGTATTTCAGAGCTCAATCTCTTTTCTAAGCTTTTGCTTATTATCTTCAGTGCTCATGCTATCTTTACGGCTTAGTGTTTGGATTTGCCTCTTGTGTGGTCTATACTATGTGAGAGCAAGAGGAGTGTGGTTTAAGTCTTTACTTGCCATAGTCCAAATCTAGCTTCAACGACGAAGTTAGTTGGTGTGTGTTATAGAGATCATAGCCTCCTTAGTCTAATTTGGTGCAAATATCTACCGGCCTAAAATCCGGGTCTCTATCAATTGGTGCTTTAATTAAGAGTTAAAATTTTTGAAACTTTGAGCAATGTTGACTATGTTAGAGAGGAAGGATCCAATGCCAACCGTAGGCAGTTTTTTGAGCGGCACGGATTGAAGAAGCAGTTGAGCAAATCAAGAGCAGGACCAGTCAAAACGTGCAATTGATCAATCTGAATGCACAGATGATGAGCCAACTCATGGCAATGATAGGGGTGAAATTTGGGGAGTCATCTCAGCAGACTCCGTTGAAACCAAACTCATCAAAGGATGTACAACATGAGGAGAAGGTTAAAACTTAACCCAACTCGAGAAGGATTGAATCTAAAATTGTAATCAATCCTACTAGTGAAGAAGATGAGGTAGAGCTTCGACCCTCAAAGCGAGAGAGTCTTGGTGTAACACCCCCCCTAGCTCACCAGCTGGGTTAGGACTGCCCGCAGGCTCCTAGGGCATGTCACAGGCCCACACCTCAGTGGTACCCCATTGGGCCCTACTGAGTTGGCCAGGTCCCGCTCCTCATTGGGCATGACCCTCACCGAATTGTCCGCTTTGGGCCCAGAGGCCCGCACGGCTTTGTCCCCCACTGGGGCGCGTCCCCCACGATTCGAACCTGGGACACCTCAAAGGTAATCCCAGTTGAACATGAGTACCACTTGAGGTGTCCCAGGTTCAAATCGTGGGGGACGCGCCCCAGTGGGGGACAAAGCCGTGTGGGCCTCTGGGCCCAAAGCGGACAATTCAGTGAGGGTCATGTCCAGTGAGGGGCGGGATCTGGCTAACTCAGTAGGGCCCGGTGGGGTACCGCTGAGGTGTGGGCCTGTGACATGCCCTAGGAGCCTACGGGCAGTCCTAACCCAACTGGTGAGCTAGGGGGGGTGTTACACTTGGTAGCCATCATAGGCGTGCTGATAGTCAGGAAACAGTTAGAGCACAAACAAAGTCAATGACTGATCGCAGGCATGATAATAGATGAGACAGGTACTATGATTGAGATGATGAGTATGAAGATGATCGTTACTTGAGTGGCCATTCATTAAGGCATTGGGATCGACGGCAACAAACTAGGCATAGGCAACCTGCCAAGCCTAAGGTGGAGTTTTCCACATTCGAGAAAGGAGATCCGGGGAATGGATTTTTAGGGCAGAACACTATTTCTCTCGGCATGACATGGATCCAGAGGAATAGGTAGATTTTGCTTCATACTACTACTGGGTAAGGCCAACCAATGGTGGTGTTGGCTAAAGAGTTTTAATGCTCGTAAGAAAAGATAGTTGGACTCGACAAGGTTTACTAAGGAGATGGTGGATCGATTTGGGCCTCCGAGCTTAGTGAATTATGAAGGGTGGTTGGCTAAGATAAAGCAAAAGGGCTCCTCGAACTTTACTTGGAAGAGTTTGAGAGCCTTTCGGAAATGGTTTGTAATTGGTCAGAGAGTGCTTTAATGTCTACGTTTTTAGAGGGTCTACTTCCATGGCTGGGATGTGAGGTCAAAATGCGTGACCTAATAAGCTTAGCCCAATGTATCAGACTATCACTGTTAGTGAGTACAGCACGATCACACATGAGAGAAGCACCACAACCTTCCAAACCTCTTGAAAGGCCTTGGCGTAAATCAACAACTAGTGGCCCATCTGATTATAGGCGCAGTGAGCCTACCAGGCCAAGGTTGTCTCCGGAAGAAATCAAGAAACGGATCGAGAAGGGCTTATGCCTTATATGCAATGATAAGTGGGTTCTAAACCACCAGTGTAAACAAGGTAAGTCCTTTTCTATTATCTTGGCTAGTGATAATGAGGAAAGTTATGAAATAGCAGATGAAAAATCTAGTAGGGATGAGAGAGAAGAAGTCAACTCTTTGGAGGAAGACTTCACTGAGGCTGAGCTGACCCTCAATGCTTTGAAGGGACCAATGAAGCCTACAGTCATGAGATTGTTTGCAACCATCGGGGCCAGAGAAGTATGTGTGCTAGTTATAGTGAAGCCTCCCACAACTTTGTCAATAGTAAGTTAGTGAAGAAGCTGCACCTACAGGCCACTCCAATTGAAGCCTTTGATGTGAAATTGGCTAATGAAGAGAAACTATGATGTTCACAAGTGGTGAAGCAAGCTCATCTCTTAGTTCAAGAGGTGGAAATTGAGGCAGAGTTGCACGTGTTAAGTTTAAAAGGACTTGACGTAGTCTTGGGTAATGCATGGCTAAGAAGTGTAGGAAAGATCACTTCTGACTTCAACAAAATGAGCATGCAATTCGAATTACATGGGAGAGAGTGCACGTGACAAGCTTTGAGTCCATTTGAGACTCGTCAATGTGAGATGAATGATATGGAGCGCATTCGCAAAAGTGGTGCTGAGTGTTACACCATAATCATACAACCATCTGATGAGGTATGTACATCTACAATGAATACGGTTATCACGGAAACACTTCCTAAAAATGTGCAACAGTTGCTTAAGCATTATCAAGATCTGCTAAATGAACCATAAGGGCTCCCTCCATAATGAACCTACGATCACAGCATATGCCTGATAGATGAAACCAAGGCAGTGAATGTAGCTCCCTAGAGATATGCTCATTATCAGAAGAATGAGATCGAGTAGCAAGTTGATGAGATGCTTGGCCAAGGGATCATTAGGCCTAGCAATTCTTCCTTCTCTTCACCAATCCTATTGGTTCGGAAGAAGGATGGCAGTTAGAGCTTCTATACCGATTATTGCGCCTTGAATGAAGCAACTATCAAGGATCGGTTCCCTATTCTAATGATTGATGACATGTTGGATGAGTTACAAGGGGCCAATATATTTACAAAGCTAGATCTGCGAGCAGGTTACCATCAGATATGGATGCGAGAAGAGGACATCCATAAGACAGCTTTCAAAACACACAATGGGCATTTTGAGTACTTGGCAATGCTATTTGGGCTATGCAATGACCCGTCCACATTTCAGTCAACAATGAACGACATCTTCAGATCTCACCTACGGAAGTTTATTCTGGTATTTTTTGATGACATACTTATTTATTTCTGCAGCCTCGAAGAACGTATTGACCATCTAGAGTAGACACTTGTCATATTGAGGCAGCACCATTTCTTCATCAAATCGTCCAAGTTTGAGTTTATGAAGGAAGAGCTAGAGTACCTAAGGCACATCATTTCAGGTGAAGGTGTCAATGTAGATCAAAGGAAGATAGAAGCAATGCTCAATTGGCCTACGCCAAATAATGTAACAGCATTACGAGGGTTTTTCGGACTCATCGGTTACTATCGTCGCTTTGTCCAATGTTATGGTGCTATTACAAGACCACTCATAGACCTACTGAGGAACGATGCCTTTGAGTGGAGTGTTGAAGCTGAGAAGGTTTTCCAAGCCTTGAAGAAAGCCATGATAAGACACCTGTGCTGGCATTGCCAAACTTCAACAAGCCATTTGAGATTCACATAGATGCATGTCAGAATGGTATTAGGGCAGTGTTGAGCCAAGCAGGAAGACTAATGGCCTACATGTCAAAGACACTTGGACCAATGAAGAAAGCCTGGTTAGTGTACGCAAAGGAGATGCTAATAATCATCCATGCTGTCAAGGTATGAAGGCCTTACTTATTAGACCAGAAGTTTAAAATCGTGACAGATCAGGAACCTTTGCGGGGGCTTATGAAGCAAAAGATTGTTACTCCAGAACAACAGAAGTTTCTTGTGAAGCTGTTGGGCTTTGAGTATGAGATCATTTACAAGCCCGATCGTGAGAATCACGTGGTAGATGCATTGTCCAGAAGAGAATAAGGTTAAGCCTTATGGATTGTCAGTACACCAGATGAGGCTCAACTACATGCTTTGAGTGGGACAGAATGGCAAGTCTGGACAGAGATCTATGAAGCACTAGTAATGGATCCACGAAGTCAGGAATCATAGACAAGCTTGACAAGCGTGACCCGACAGTGAAGAAATATAAGCTGAAACAAGGGTATTTATGGTACAAGGCCCGAGTCTATGTGTCTAATGTTCCAGGGTTACGGGTTAAGATACTGAGTCACTTGTATAACTCAAAAGAAGGTGGACATTCAGGCTAGTTCAGAACTTACATGAGGGTTAAATTGTTCTTTTGGTGGGATGATATAAAGAGAGAGGTAAAGACTACTGTTAAAAAATGTGATGCTTTTCAGAGGAATAAGTCAGAGAGGGGGCGTATCAAGGGCCTACTACAGCCTCTTCTAATACCAGAACGAATTTGGGAAGATGTTACCATGGATTTCGTTGGAGGTATGCCTTACAACAATGGGTTTATTGTTATCTTGAATATGGTTGACAGGTTGAGCAAGGCAGCTTATTTCATACAACTTTAACATCCATTTACTGCCAAGGATGTTGCTAGGAAGTTTATCCAACACATGGTGAAGTTACATAGAATTCTGAAAACTATGCTATCAGATAAGGATGCTATCTTTATGAGTACATTTTGGAAGGAGTTGTTTGCACAGCAAGGCAATACTTTTGATTGCTTCATCATCATTCCATCCACAGACATATGGCTAAACTGAGGTCACTAATCAGACGCTGGAGCAATACTTACACTGTTTCTATTCTGATCGACAGCGTGAATGGGCTGAGTACTTATCGTGGGCTGAATTATGGTATAATACATCATACTATGCCTTTATTAAAAGGAGTCCATATTAGGCAGTTTATGGGCGAGCACCACCTGGATTACCAAGCTATACAACTGGTACTAGTGGAGTGCAACAAGCAGATCTGAAGTTATGTGCTTGTGATAAGGTCATAGCTAAGCTGAAAAGTGAGTTGAAACGCGCCCAAGAAAGAATAAAAAGATATGCTAACCAATCACAGCATGAAGTGGAGTTTGCAGTTGGAGAATATGTCTATCTCTGAGTCATACTAGGTAGACAACGAACAATCAATAAGACTAATTCCTACAAGTTAGCCCGAAAATACTGTGGGCCATTTGAGATAACTGAGAAAGTGGGAATTGTAGTCTACAAATTGAGACTACCTGCTGCTTCCAAGTTACACCCTATGTTCCATGTTTCATTACTGAAGAAAAGGATGGGTAACAAGAGGAAGATCATTGATAAGTTTCCCCAGTTTGATGAGGATGGGCGAATGCTATTACAACCCCGAGAAGCTTTACAATTCCAGATTGTAAGTCAAGGAGATGCTCAAAAAAAAGTGTGGCGTGTACTGATTTGGTGGAACCAGACACCACGAGAGAAAGCCACTTAGGAAGACTATGATGAGATCAAGATGAGATTTTCAAATTTTCACCTTGAGGACAAGGTGCTTCTTTAAGAGAGGGGGAATGTTGAGGACCTAAGTAAATTGAAACATAACTTGGTGGCAAAGAGGTCTCGAGAGCGCAAGAAATAACAGAGGTTACAAAGCCAAGTGAGTACATCGGCTATTCTTAAGGAAGACTAGACTTATTTAATGCCAATGGAATAAGGCAAAAACTGACATAGCAGATAAGGTTGACTTGGCTGGTGTTAACGTGGCAAAAGTGGTTGACGTGACAGAAATGCTAACGTGGCCAAGACGCTGACATGGTCGCTAATGTGACAATGACATGACATTATCCTTAAGATGATGATGTAGCAATTATGTGGCATTACCTTCTAGAAGTTGGAAGTCATCAGAAGTCCTATAAACATGGAAATAATGATGGGGATAATATTGAACGTGGAGAGAATATAGGGATAGTGATTAGACTAGGTTTATCTTATCTGTTAGTAGTTGCAATAGAGATAGGATTAAAGAGTCTTAGTAGGACTCTACTACTGTAACCTCTCTATAAATAGAGCCTAAGAGCTCATTTGTTTTAATTCACTCAATTTATCAAATATTCAGTATTTCAGAGCTCAGTCTCTTTTCTAAGCTTTTGCTTATTATCTTCGGTGCTCGTGCTGTCTTTATGGCTCAGTGCTTGGGCTTGTCTCTTGTGTGGTCTTTACTGTGTGAGAGCAAGAGGAGTATGGTTTAAGTCTTTACTTGCCATAGTCTAAATCTAGCTTCGAAGACGAAGTTAGCGGTGTGTGTTGTGGAGATCATAGCCCCCTTAGGCTAATTTGGTGCAAATATCTACCGTCCTAGAATCGGGGTCTCCATCAAGGAAACTTGATTTACTGCCAACATATCTGGAAACTTAATGGGTCGATCTGCAAAGACTCACCGATGATGAATTGACTAGAGAGGATGAAATAGAATCAATCTAGGATTGATTTACGGCATTGAAGGGAGAAAATGATTAATTTGGAATTAATCAACGAAATAAACTTTGCAGAGAAAATTGGGTTTTTCTATAAATTTATACATGGATTTTTAAACATATTTGATATGTTAATTTAGTTATTGGATTTCCATATGGGCTTATTGGTGTAAAATAGCTTGGCCTATTTGTTGTATTTTTGTGAATTGGATATCAAAGAATTATAAAGTCTAAGCCCAAAACCTATTTCTTTGGTGGTAGGAAATGCTTGGCATGTAAATTATTTTTAATGGTAATTTTAGAATTTACCAAAATATTAGAGAATGACTTGAATGGTAGGCATGACAAGCTTGAAGGCTTATTGGATATTTGTCAAGATAAACATAAACCACCATTTCAATTAAAATGTGCCATGTGTGATTTTTACATTAAATGTAAGAATTGAATAAAAATATGCAATTCTCTCATTTCTCTCATGCCATAAACGTGTCCTTTCTTGCTCCCCCTCCATGAGATTTTGTCTTCAAAATTTCATAACAATTCTAGCAAATTGAGGTTAGATTCAGCGTGAAGAGGAGTTCCTTCACATTAGTAGAACAATATACATCAAGCTTGCAAGGTTTGGTGGAGAAATCACAAAGTTTGGAAGGAATTCTTGGAAGAAAAAGACCCATTTCAAACTTGGACTTTTTGGAAGTTTTTCCACCATTTTTACACTTCTTTTTGCCTAATTGCATGATCCTAAAATTACTTTGAGAATACACTCAAGTGCCTCTTAAATCAAGTGAAGTAGTTAAGATTAAAGTTGAGCCAACTTTTCAAGAAATTGAGATTGAAGTTAAGCCACTTGGTTTAGAAGTTGAGATTCAAGTTGAGCCATTTGGTTATGAAGCAAATCTAGTTGTCTAAGAAGAGTATGTCGAAGCTGAAATGAAATGACCTGGATTCTTAAAATTTTTATTTTTATGTGAAACCAATAAATAAAATCAAATAATTTATTTCATTTAGATATATATTTGAATTTTTCAATTTGAATGTAATACTTACTGTTAATGTCATGTATTAGTGTTGGCATATTTCGTGTCAAATCTTGTGTCAAGTTATGTCTGTTTGTAAAGTTGTCTAGGAGGAAAATCATTTTAATAAAAGCTTGGGGCACCAGTTGTAATTTATAAAAGCTTGGGGTGCTAGGTCGCATATATGAAAGCATTTTATTTTTCTTTTAGAAATTAAGGCAAACAAGTACGAGCCGTTCAGTGCATTCTCAGAGGCCATTCAAGAACACTTTGAGTGGATTTTGGGTGTGAGAAGTTTAAAGATAATAAGAATCATGGTGAGTGATTAGCTCATAACCACAAACCACTAACCACAACCATTAACACATTCT
>JANKKB010012636.1:0-10297 GCA_026225775.1 Bursera palmeri
TTCTTTTGTGAAATACGAAGATAGGGTGAATTTTCTCTGCGCTTTCTCAGGACAGAGCCGAGGGACGACTAACAGTTTCTCTCTCATCTTAAGCTTTGGTCTATCCTGTCCCTCAAAAAGCTTTGCCCATGTCACCAGCTTCTTATTTCAAAGGGCGTGTGAATAGAGTGAATTGTTTCGAAATTTTGATCTAAAAGTACATAACAGAGACAAGCAAAATGGTCTTTCTCATTTCGATCAAACAATCATGGCACTCGGTTACTTAGACAATATATAAGTGTTTCCATTGGATATATATGGTTTGTATCTTTTGTTTTTATCTTTCTAATTCGTTTTGTCAAAATAACTTTAAAAAACAATACTGAACAATACCAAAGAATATTAAGTGGTTTTATGTGATTATTGTTCTTTCAAGTATTTTCTTTTATGCAGACAGAATTTGTGTTTGAACATTACAATAATAATAAACTTCAGTGGTTATGAATTGGATCGTTCTTTGACAAATTTGCTCCGCTACTGACAATATTAGTCTGTTCACACGGTTCATTTTATATTTGTAGAAGAAATCGACGTGACATCACAAGTGATTTACAGCCCAAAAAAGTCAAGCAGCAAGTGGTTTTATGATTCCGGTCCAATCCTATTAGCTTGTGCCAAGCACACTGAAAGAATTTATATATAAGGATTAATGATAAAAAAGCTTACTTCTAAATAATAGAGCCACGATACTATGTAATTATCCTTTTCCTTTTGTGAAGGATTTGAATCATTTCTTTTTCACTAGTAGCTGAAGCCTGAAATGTGGGTGTTTAAGAAATTTCCTACTTCTTTACTCAATAATTTGCGCGCCGCAACAAAGTAGCCTCCGCCCACCAATTGCCTTTGAACGTTCCACTCTATATATCTCAATCATTCTAGTAATGCCCTTCAATCCGAAGCTACAACCCATTGAGTTAAATATTTAAATATTATGCTTTCTCCTCCTGGCTTGTAAATTAAGAACACTGGGAAAACAGGTATTTCTGAACTTGTACGAATGAATTTCTCCATTGATTTGAGGCTCTTCTGTCCACCCCTGCTAAATCTTGTTAACCACTTTCTCGTCCTCATTAGTGACGACACTTGTTGCCAAGTTGTTGTAGTTGCTATGCAGATTCTTTATCAATCTCCAATTCTATTCGTACTGTTCTTGACTCTTGCAGTTATGATGTTACTACTCTACCTCTTCACACCCATTAGGCTCCCTCTCAGTGTCACTCTTCCAATTCTCGTGCGCACTGGAGAATTCTCGGTTCCCTTGGCTCTATCAGTCCTAGCCTCCGTCATTCTTCCCCCCTCACTCTTCTGGATCAGCTACCCATTCCTCATTATCATATCACCTTGCTACTCACTGCTATGGACTCTTTTTGAGAGCTTCTTCGACCACCTTCGTCACACTCTACGATCCCTTCCAACTATCTCCATCGTCTTGGTCGATCAAAACCAAGAATATACCGAACCAGTTTTACCTCCAGCTGAAGAGATTGAAATGATTCAAGTAGAAGGCAACCAATTCATCCAAAATGAACCCGATTTGGAACATATTGTGATCCATGGCTAGCTGTTTCCTCTGCTGGAGAAAGTTTTGGAGTTTGGTGGACAGATGACACTAGTCTGTAACCGTAATCCTAGTATTTTATATTCCAATATTGATATGAGCAATTAAATATATGTATCAACTTTCAAGTTCACTTCTCTTCTTACATATATAGTCACAGTTGCTTATTACTCATTTGGCTTTTGGCTACTGTGAGCTCCAGTCCCACTTCAATAAAGAAGGAAAAAAATTATAAGCAATTTTCTTGGAAGTACCTGAATCAGTGGCTGATACCGCTGGTAATAATTCTCTAAATTTATGTTTATTAAGATATTTAAAACATGGGTACTTCAAAAGTGTGAACTTTCATCATTAAAGTTATTAATTTATTTTAAAAATTATGTTTAATTAATTATTTTACTTTATTTAATTAGTTTTATAATAAAAAAATATAACTTTTAAGATAAATTAATCATATTAATTTATTTTAAAAATTATGTTTAATTAATTATTTATTATATTCAATAGTTTTGTAAAAAAAATATAATTTTTAAGATAAATTAATAATTTTAATAATAAAATTACAGATTAACATTCGCTCTTACGGCACAATTTAAGATTACTCATAAAACATAATCAAGTGTCTTTCTTATGCTTTTATTTTATCATTTTTAGGTCACAATAGTTTATATAGAAATTTTTAGGTCTAGTATTATTCTACATTAAATAAAACAATCTTTTAATGAATAATTGAGAGTAAATTTTAATTTATATAACTAATGCATGTAAAAAATAATCCATATTAGATAATATCCTAGCTAAAAATTAAGAATAATAAAAAGGTGAAGAAAAAAAAAAGCTAAGAAACTAAAAATAAAAATCAGAAACCGACGTACGAAATTAACATGGAATATATTAAAAGAAATGAAAAGCCATTTTATTAACCTATTTTCAAAGTATATTATAATTGTTGTAAATATCAAAATATTTAGTATTTATCATTTTAATACCTTAATATAGAGCTTGCAAAATCCGCTAAACAGGAACGGTAGGAGAACAGAACACCCACTCTGTTTCAGCTTGCAGTCGCTGTTGGAGGTTCCCGTATACTTTCTCTCTTCCTTGCCGGTTTCACCTTGGCCTAGTGTCGCTGGCTGGTTCCACCGTTATCTCTCTGATCTGTGGAGATTACATCTCATTAAGGTATTGGTTTGTGTGAATCTGTCTTTGAATTATTGGTATATATTGCTGAATATTTGAGGACCAGAAGCTTAAGCGTTCACCGTTTCAAGCAATAAGTTCTTAGCTTTAATTTAGTCACTAATTTATGTAGCTTTCCTACTTGGATCTGTTGTAATATAGAGGTAAGCATTTTGTTTTAGCTCAAACCAAGGTTGTAAATCCCAATCTGCACGAAAATAAACAAGAAAAAGAAAGAAAGAAAAAAACTAGTTAGATTCAAGCTAATTCGTTAATTACCTTTGTAAGTCAGATTAGTTGGATTTGAATTCTGAATAACGTAAAAATGGTATTGATATAATTATAAGCCAATCCTGATTTTGTTCATCGAAATATTAAAAACACCATCATACATCCATATAAATAATAAAAATACCTTCTTACCAGAGTCTCGCATTTCCCACCAAGATGACACAAGTCGATGAACAGATAAGAATCAAATTTAGTCTTTTTGAGGTGCAGCAACATAAATCAAGAACCCAAAAATTACTTAAATAACAAACAGATAGAAAATAATAAAAATCATAATAACACAGGTGTAGTTTAAGATTTATCTTTTAAGAAATAACGAAACCCATGAATCATTTGAGTTTTAGACACTAAATTCTGCAACACGCATCGTCACAGTGATGGATCCCCTAATTGTCAGTAGTGAAGATGATGAAAATTTGCTATTGCTATATTGGGGACATGATAGCCGCTGGAATGGAATCCACAGGAAGAAGAAACACTCAAAACCGGGGGTCATATCTAAGTCTCCGTTGCCTCACCATTTTTTCCANAATAATCCGCGTGAAGAACAAACACTCAAAACTGGGGGGTAAATACATAGACACCCCCAAGGTTTGGTCTAAGTATAAACGTACCCCTGTTATTCATAAAGTAACATAAAGACCCCTATTTTGATATTTTAAGTAACATTAACCCCTATTTTCATGGGTTAAGACCCCTATATTTTCCAATTCTGGGGGTGTATATGTTACTTTATGAATAATAGGGGTGAGATTGTTACTTAGATCAAACCTCAGGGGTGTTTATGTATTTACCCCCTCAAAACTGCTCAATAGCCTGGAAAAAATGGTGGGGTAGCTCTGTGAGTATTATTAATATTTTTTAATCTCATTATTTTTTCTTTTCTGTTTCTCTCTTTTNGACCAGATTCGCAAGTGGTTTATCTTTTTCTCTTGACGATTAGTAATCAGTCATTGACATCCAGCTTCTAAACTGTTAAATAAGGTCACCTTCAGATGACTTTATGCGAAACATCCAATTTTTTTTAGAAGCTAGCGTGTGAACCTTCATTTATTTATTTTTCTTTTATTGACTTGTCTTACGAACAGTGTTGTCCTAATACGTTAATCCACCTATTTTGGCCTGCGGCGTTGAGACAGGTTTGCTATGAAGTTTCCTTATTTTGCGTGATAGAATAGTGGGATAGAAAGAATTTCTCTTTTAAAAACTAATATTTTGAAATATAATTTTTTATTTATATATATTATTTTTACTTGGGATTTTATTTGTCATAGTAGAAGTTTTTATTTATCAATATTTAGTACAAGTGTAATTAAATAAAATTTAATAATTATGCAAAGAAATTATTTTTTTTTTTTAAGAATTTGATGTAAAGATAAGCTAAATGACCATTAAATAATTTTAAAAATATTATAAGAGAACTATAATATGAAATTAGGAATAAATAAAAATGTTAATATAAAATATTAAGTTAGATACAAATTGGTCATAAAATTTATTTATAAAGGAATTTGGAGAATTAGAGGAATAATAAATGATTCAAACATTTGCATTAAGATAAAAGCTTAATACAGAGTTTTTTGTTTCCATTTGTTTGAGAATCATTTTAAGTCCAAAAAAAAAAAAATCTAACTTTAGATCAAAAAAACAAGTGCGGCCTAAGTCTTAAGTTAAAAGAAAAAATACACTAAAATATTTGAATAACTAAGAATCCGTCAAATTCAACTTCAAATTAAATAAAAAAACCCTTAAAATAGAAAATATATGAATATAAAAAATAACAAACACACACAGACACATTCACATATATTTATAGGAAGATGATCTTTTAACACAATTTTTTAATACAAAATCTTGACATAAATTTTTAGCTCTTGATCTCACAAAATCTAATGGTTGAATTTAAAGTAAAAAATTCACATTTGATGTCAAACTCATCAACTATCTCATCATTGGATTTTATGGATGAATGACTAGGATTTTATATTAAAAGATTTGTGTTAAAAGATCCCTTCCCATATATATCTCTTCTCTTTTTTTACTTTAAATCTCAATCATTAAATTTTAGGATTAATGACCAGGATTTTATGTTAAAAAAATTTGTATTAAAAATTGTGTCAAAAGATCCCATATATATATATATATAATCAATTAAGACTAATATATATTTATTTTAGAAAAAATATAAATAAAATATAAAATTTTTATTAAAAATTTATGAATCAAACTATTTATAAAATATTTTATTGATAAATTATATAATTCATGTATAAATTTTTTATTTTGATAATAATTTTCTATTAAATACAATAGTAAACGTTTGAATTCTATGGATAATATGGAGTTATTTTTTATATTATTGATACTTTTAATTGAAAAAAATTATAATTTTAAAAAAGTTAATACACTTTAAAAAAAAAGTGTAGATAACATTTTAAAAAAGGGGATTTAAGAGAAATAGCCAAGCGAGAAGGGGTTAAATGAATAATAGTCATGTGGCGCCCCGGAATCCCTTATACAGGAACCCCGAGGGCCATCCATGCAAATGGAATGAAATAAAATGAAAATAATACAAGAGTTCATAATACATAAATTTTAAAATAGTGTAAGTTTACGTAACGTTTAAAATCTCTTTTGCAAATAAGTTTAAAATACATAAATGTATGTCATAAGTGTAATTCTAACTTCCCAAAAGTCTCTAAGTGAGCTCCGGAATATTCCCGCCCAAATTCTGACTCCGACCTCTAGTATCTGTGGAAGGAGAAAGGGTGAGTTAATACAATCCAATAGGTAATATCACAACATATACAAGTCCATAACATTTTAATCTCAAAGGCAAACAGGCACATGATTACCAATTTCAATTATATACGGTATTATCCAGGTGTTTTCCTTAAATCCTGTATCAGACAGGGCAAAATAAGGCATAACACTAAGTTATGATCGTGCGTGTTTTTCTTAAATCTTGTATCAGACAGGGCAAAATTAAGCTTAACACTCATCTTGGAGTTCCTAAGTGTTTTCCTTAAATCATGTATCAGACATAGCAAAATTAAGCCTAACACTCATCCTGGAGTTCCTAAGTGTTTTCCTTAAATCATGTATCAGACAGGGCAAAACAAGGCCTAACACCAAGGACTCAAATAATTCATTATTTGTATTCATACAGAACACTGAACATATCCACGGTTAAATCTCATTCATAGTCCAACAACATCACTTATCAATGTAAACTACACATTCTCTCATGACACTCACCTCTTCCTTAAATTCGTAACATACGCGGAATCAACTCTCATATGGGTGTAATCAACACCCTTAAACCTTCACGTATACTTAATATTCATTATTCACACTCGAATTTCCATCAATATCTACGAAATTCAAGGGTTCAAATGAGGGTTACGCGTAAACATTTCACATCTCTACTTCCTAAAGCAAATACATGATAAATCTCTACAAACTTTACTCTAAATCCACACACAAGTCTCAATCCAACATTATCAACCCAAAATCCTTTAAATAAAATCAAACCCTAATTTATTTCCATAAAATAAACCGATTAAAACAAAATGAAAATGGGTAGAAGTGATTTCCCTACCTTAGATTGACGATACACGGAATATTGGAGCTTTCCCCTCTCTTCTTTCTCTCTTCTTTTCTTTCTCTTCTCTTCTTCTCTCTTTTCTCTCTCTTCTCTCTTTTGGCTCGGTCGCACGAATGAAAAAGAGAAGGGGCTAGGGTTTCTCTTTTAAAACGTAAATTAGGACACGATCGGTATTTTAAAATTATTAATTCCTTAAAAATCCACCTCGGCGCCACGGCACAGAACGTTTTGCGTCGTGGCGTGAAACCGCTCCTAAGCATGGAATTGGTTTCATGCCTCAGCGTGAAACCGCCCCCTGGCGTAAAATGAGTTTCACGCCTCGGCGCCAACTCTCTGACTTCGTGTTATTCTAGTTCCAGAGAGTCTGCACCTCCGCGTGGAATTGGTTTCGTGCCTCGGCTTGAAACCACACCTCGGCATGGAATGCATTTCACGCCGCAGCGCCAACTCTCTGTTTGGTGAATAACAGCTCCAAATTTCATCTTGTATCCATCCAACTCATCACACATTTATTTCCTTATACATTCATACACACACATCAGTTATAATCATTCACATATAACCATACATACCAAGATAATCACATGAACAAAAAAAAAATTTCTGGGTGCCACTTAGAAGTTTTCCACTGTTCCAAATTTCAGGTTACCACAAGTCACGACTTCATAACCCTTTGATTTACCTAACCAACCTCACCCCCTTGGACAAAACTACCCCTACCGATATATATATATATATATATATAATACCCAAACCACTCACTTCCCCCATTTTCACCTTCTCACTCTATACATTCAAACTCTCTTTCTACACTCTCACTCTTCATTTCCATTTTTTGACTTGTTCACATGTTGTGATGATCTTGAATCTTGTAAGAAGTTTGAGTTGAATGTTGTTGGTGTTGAACCAATTAAATAATAGGTTTTGTGCTGATTGTTTGTGTTGAATGGATATGGATGTGAATGTTGTATTGTTTTGGAAGTGTTTAGGAGTGATAATTTGCTGTTTGAAGTGTTGAATACTACTGGAAAAGTAAATTGACGTTGGAGCATTCTTATATGGGCTTAAGGATGCTTCGTCTTCTCTAGCTATTGGGCTTAACGAGCATAAGGGTTATACAGGTACAAACTTAATGGGTTTAAGGATTTTAGTTTGTTAACGAGCATAAGGATTTTAGTGTATTAATGGGTTAACGGGCAGAAGGGGCATAATGGGTATGATCTTAATGGGAATAGGATTTAAGTGTGTAAATGGGCCTAATAGGCATAAGGGGGTAAATGGTCAAT
This sequence comes from Bursera palmeri, assembly GCA_026225775.1. Lineage (NCBI taxonomy): Eukaryota > Viridiplantae > Streptophyta > Magnoliopsida > Sapindales > Burseraceae > Bursera > Bursera palmeri. The sequence goes on from JANKKB010012636.1 coordinate 7,961, forward strand.
CAGGTAGAAACCGAAGGACCATTATTACGGGCCCAACAACCAATGTTATTTTGCCTATAATATTTCATATTCGCCTAAAATGATCCCTATTTTTGTAGAATCCATATTTGGTTTTTCAGTCCGATTTCATTGAAATAATTTTTATTCTACAAATCTTTTATCATACACAACTTCAAACCATTTAACTGAATATTTTGCAAGATTAGTTCTTAATCTAAGGTAACCAAAAACTACCTTTAAAAACCAAAACTTCATTGACATTAATGGCAGAAAATTCATTAGACTAAGTTTGATACCTTACCAATGCGAGAAGCTCAAATCCAATCTTCATTATATTTGTTTTCTGCTGTAGAGAGGTTGAAGTGTGAACTGGACATGAACGTAGTTCAAGTTGGGAGGAGAGTAAGGTTGGAAGAGGGTTAATATAGATTGAGGTATTTTTGTCCAAAGGGTTGACGTTATGTAGACAAATCAAAGGGTTATGGAATCGGCTATTTTTCATTTAATCTCTTCCTACTTCGCTATTTCTCATAAATCTCCTTTAAAGAACTGATATAGCCTCACCGTTTTCAATTATATCCTTAATTTGTTTATTATTTAAATTACCGTAAATAAAAAAGACCCGGAGGATCTCATGAGTAAAAAATGAGAGCTTTAAAAACAGAAAGCCTTGCTCTTTTCTTGAAGTTGGAGCAAACCGTATTTAATCTTCAAGTTTAGGATTTGATCCTCTTACAACAACATGATAATGGTGAAAGTGGGACGTTAAGAGCCAGCCCCGAAAAGTCACTAATCAATTCCATCTGATGAAGTAATCCCAACTATGCACCTCTTTTAATATGTTGTAGTACTTAAATCTTTCTTTTTCGTTGTTCACAATCCCTACTTTTGTGTCATGTGATTGTAATATGTGAAGATTAGAATGATTGCATGTTGGTTTTGTTTATGACATCATAATTTTTTCTTAAAAAGTTCAAAAAATAACTTTTGTGGTTCTAAAATTGTGGAAAGTTTGTTCTTGGAATTTGAGGTAACAAAGATTTTTCTAAGAAAGGAGTTGTTAGAATGGAACCAAACTCTGCTTATTTTGCCCAAATTTGTATTGTGGATCATTAATTCCTGTTACCCGTAGCTATTAATTCTTGTTAACCCCGTAGTACCTGTTAGGCCCCTGTTACATGTAGCCCATTAATACCCATTAAGCCCGTTAAACTTATTAATGAAACCATTCATCTTTTATGTTAACGGGCTAACAACCGTTCATCTTCTCTGGTAACAATTGACTTTTTATGCTAATTCCAATATTCTTATCCCAATACAACCAAACAAAAAAAAAACACAAATCGACTACAATAAACTAAAATATAATGTTATTTAATCAAAATAAAATAATGATGAGGAGAAAAATAGTGCGAGTTTACCTCTAGTGATGACTCCGACAATAGTGACATGGCAGAGAAGAATTGTCTTAAGTTTAGAGAACTGTCCAAAGCCTGCGATGTTTCAGAGAACTGATTCTGAGAGCATGAATGTTTTAGAAATTATCTTCTTTGGTTTAGAGGAGAGAGTGCGATTTTGGAGGGAGAAGTGAGTGGGAAGTGGGGGGAAAATGGGCATTTCGTTTTCATATAAGGCATTTTGGCCCGTTAAACCCGATAAACCCATTAAGCCGTAAAGGGTCAATTTTAATTGACTTGATGCGTTAAACCCATTATTACAATAACGGGCCGATTTAATTTGCTCGTTAAAATATAAATTGTAATTGGGTTCGACCCATTGCCCATTTTTGTCTTAATGGGCTGATTATATTAGACCATTACTATCTTAACTCGTTAAGCCTGTTACGACATAAATAGACAATCAAAATTGACCTTTTTGGTAAGGGTATTTTTGGTATTTCAGTTAAGATTGACTAGATAAATCTAAAGATTAATAGGATAGGCTATTTTTCCTTATTAACCCCCTTATTTGGCTAAATCTCCTAAATTCCCATTTATTTAAGAGTGGTTTTTCTTGTCTTCTTATGTTTAGCATCATCATTTTCAAAGTTTCTCTCTCAAGGAATAGCATAGTTGTTCTTGTGAAGAAATTGGCTCTCAATTGGGCCTTTAACCAAATCCCACATTGATTGAATAAAAATGGGAAGTAGGATTGTGCACTTATATATACACCTTAATCCCACATTAGCTAGATATAACTTTGGTGTAGGCTTTAGGTTGTTATTAAATAAAGCTTAGGCTTTAGATTTTAGTATCCCACAATACGAAGTGAGTTAAATCTCAAGTATTGTAATTAGCTCTAGGTAAATAGAGAGGTGGTAATTTACAAGGGTAAATT
>JANKKB010012663.1:0-36791 GCA_026225775.1 Bursera palmeri
GATAGAATAGCTTGCTAAAATATTTCTTGAACCAGCAGTGATTTCAGTTGAGATGAATACATGATATATTCAATCTAAATTATACATAAATTAAATTAGCAAACATTCTATGAAATGCAACTTGAGCATGCTAAAAAATAGAATGTTACTTGAGATTATTAGTCATTCTATGAAAGAGAATGTTAGAAAAGGAGAGACACATAATGTAGGGATGCTGATAGGAGTATGCAAAAGAAAATTTTAGAGCTTCAAGAATTTTACATGACAAATGAACAATAAGAGAGGAACCAATAAAAGCTATATTGGGAAAAATACATCAAATGAAAACAGAATAAGATGTCATCAGGCATAGCGGAGACTAAGGTCGAGAAACTAAAAAATGAAATACAGAATGTAGACCTACACTGAGTTTCCGAGAGAAACTTTAATAGGATAATGGAAACTTAAACATGTCAAAATCAATCAAAAGTTTTGTAAGAGTTTAAGATGGTGAAACAAACAGGATTCATTTTCCACTATTGTATATAAATACTTCAAACAAAATAATCAAACCAACCTTATTAACAGGTCCGTAAGGGAAGCACAAGCAGCTGCTCTCACAGAGACAGAACCAGACGGTGGCTGCATTTATCACAATGAACCATAGAACTTATTAGCTGCAAAGACTATCATATTGAAGGGAAACAAAAAATGCTGACCATGAAAATCTACTATTTTTGGGGCAAAAAAATGTATATATATATTTCACCTCATTACATTGTTCCAAAAGAAAAAAAAAAAAGTAGAAGCAAATTTTGTCAGAACATCACACTTACTCATATTTATAAATTAAAAGTTGAGTTCTTAGTCTACACTATGTTGTAGTAGTCACAAACATAATCAAGAATATAAGATGAAAAGAAACAACTTTGGTACCAAATCACTACTCACTTGTGTCAACCAATATATAATAGAACACGCTTATAGTCTACCAATAAGTTCAGAACGCCACAATTTAAAGCTCAAATCAAAAAATAATCTTTATGAAGATAACATCACAAGACTATATTAACAAGTGTTAAAAGAAACTACTTGATCTAAAAACTTAAACAGATAAGTGCAGGTCAAACAATAATATTTAAGTTCTAATATGCTCTTTGCCGTCAGGTACACTTGCACATGGATCCAATTCAACCACAACTGTAACAACAAACAACAAACACAAGAACAACTTACTAGAATATAATCAATACGATCGGGGAATTGAGCACAAAAAGTTGAAAGGTAAAGAGTCTAATCCTAATAATTGATGTGGGCTTAACACTATGATTATGTTAAATAGAATACAAGAATGGCATCATATGGTATACAAAACGGGATATAAATCTGTAACTATTCGTATATGTAATTTCTGCCAAATATCTGCTTCTGCGACAACATAGAAATCAAAGGCATCAGCTTCTAAAGGGAAAAGGTAAAAAGTTATATATGTGGGAAACGTTATTACCAAACCGAATCTGCTAACGTATATATTTGCCAAGAGGGCTTTGAGCCAGAGAGCATATGATGTTGAGAAACGATCAGAGCTGCACTCTTGGCCTGTCATCCCCATAAAAAATGTTCCTATCCAACAACTCCTTGCCTGTGCCCAAATATCATTAGTGAAGTACATAAATCATCCATGCAATGGCTTAAATTAACAAAAATCACTCCATTTGTTTCTCCAAAGGATCTGTTTCTTGAAAAATGATTAGCAAGCCAAAAGTTTTTGTCTTTATATTTCATTTTGCTCCAAACCCAGAAAAGAAAATCATTAGTAGTATAATTTTCAAGCTAGTTATGATTTGGGTTCATTAACCAAAACAAATTCTAATCTATAGGTTATTTACAGAGAGGGTGACAAAACATTAACTACAGTATATATCTATAGAAGATCTTGTTGATTGTCATAGATCTTATATTGACTTGAGCAATAAGTATGAGAAACTTCCATCATGTTCTTTAGTTGCCATTTTTAGAACAGTTTTCTTTTGCATGTAGAAAACAATTTTCAAGATACATGAATTATAATTTGTAACCCCTTTAAAATAATATATTTATTTTCAACCTTTTCGAAAGGCCAAAGAAGTATAGAATAGTCATTTTACAAAACAGATTCTTCTTTTAAAAAAATGATTTTTTATTTATTTATTTATTTTTGTATGCGTGTTGGTGCTGACCAAAATAAAGAAACATGTTACATATGGTGTCTCACCCTTGAACAAGGAACGAGCGAGACCAAGCGGTCACACCAAACATCAACAGCAGCAGCCCAGTCCTCGACCAACTTGGAAGAGGCTTCGTCCGGAAACTTTTCAGACACAAGCCCAAACACCCTCACAACATCAATCACCTTCTGCAAGTCCACGTGCTCCAGAGGAAACACGTCTTCCTCACAAGGAAGGTGGTCAGTCAACAAGTAGTTCAGCATGCGAGGCTTCAGCTTTGCATCAAAAATGTCATCGTATCTACCGTATATTGTCATAGCACCTTGAAAGCGATACAAACAACCACAAAAAACACACCAAAACAGAAGCACTCAAACTCAAGTACTATCTGTTAATGTCTGAGAGGCTCTCAGCGCGTTTCACAGGCTGCAGAGAAGAGAAGTGGTTAACTAATGGAAGAACGAATGAACCTAGACAAATGTGGGATATAGAAGTACTTGGGGGATTTTGTTGGTTTGTGGTGATCGGCACCTGGGAAAGTGAGAGGGTTGGCGTTACTGATGGTAGAATGATAATGTGTAGTGGCTATGGACCTCTGGAGTTGCATGTAACGCTCGCCGGGATAAATACTAGATACCCTCAAGGTATACCTAGATTACAGTCACCCCTGCCTTTTCGAAACTAACATAAAGACCCCGGTAGTATGCTTCCGTTACTGGGTCTATTAGTGAATATAGTACTGAAAAATAAAACTTGAATGGAAAGACAAAAATAACCCTATTTTATCTTATTAGGAGAAAATTGTCTAACTCTCTCTACTTTTCTTCATCCCAAATGGCACCGCCACCGGATCTCACTGGATTCTTGCCGTTTCCAGCCCATCCTTTCCAATCAACTTCATGTTGATCTTTTGACTTTGAGTCTACTGATTGCAAACTGAGCTACCACCCTGCACTGCNTGGTCATCACTCCATTAATCTTGCGTGCTGCTACCTGCTCATCACTTTTGAACCCACTCACTCACAATCACATCATTACCTGCTGCCTCACTGCTGTAAATCTATTGCTGTTGGCCACTGCCACTGCTCCTCCACCCTATTTTCAACATGCTGGATCCGATCTACCTCACTTGCTACTACCATCGTCTCTGTCAGATCGAACCACTGCTACATAATGTTGCTGCCTATCGGTTTGCTTTCTCCAAACTAACTTCAGATCACCACTTTTGACTGCACTATCTTTTTCAAAAAAAAAAAANTTCATTCTTCACCATCGTCTCTGCCAAGTTCCATTGTAGGCAGATCCATCTTATTCGGGGGGTTTTTTTTTTTTCAATTACACTGCAGTGCAGACAGCTTCACTTTTTTGCTCAGATTCTGATCTCATTACAGGCACCAGCTCGTCACTGTTTAGATCAGATTCTGATCTGACCCTATCATTGCCATTTTCTCTAGCTGCCTAGATCTGCCTAACAACTTTGCCTTGATCCGGTTTTATCCACTATTTTCGTTGCTGCCTGTACCCTGAGAATGCCAAGTTCACTTCATCTTCATGCCATTGCCACTCCACCCTACTTCATCATTACTGCCTATCTACTCTGCCCACAATTAGCATTGCAGCCACCATCTTGCCTGCCTGCAACTCCATTTCTACTGTAGTGTATCACCATCTCGCCTCCCTNCAACATCTCATTGTAATGCATCATCATTCCGATTACCACTTGCAGCTGTCCATCCTCTCATTGCTGTCAATTTTTGTTTCTTGAAGAGTGAGTTTTTGTGATTGATTGTTGATTTTGTAATTTGGAGATTGATTTTCTTGCTGCCTCCATTTGTTTGAATTATCTAATTTTTGGTTTCACTGGAAGGCATGTAGAAATAGAAAATGGATTACAATAGTGGATTGAGTTTTCTTGGTTGGCTGAATTGGGGCACTCCATATGCTTGACAAATTGCCTCAATGAATTTTGTGATCGAATTTTTGGGTTTTTCAGTTGATCTTCTTCATTGATATGGCTGACGCTGATTGGAGTGTTATTTGCTAGTTTTGGGCATTTACATTGCTATTTTCAGAGCAATTTAGCCTCCCCCACCGGTCTCACTTCCTAAATTGTTTGTTGATTGGTCTTTTTGTTGCCTTTGTTCGAGGGAGGTGATGGAAGGTGAGAAAATATTCTTTGGGATCAATTTTTTTCTCCCGTGCATTTCTTCCCAAAACCAGAGAGTATCTTTTAATGTCGAAGTTTTTTTTTAATTTTAAATAATTTTTTATTAAAAATACAATACTGCCCTCGCGTCGTCCCAGATCCAATAACGGAAGCAAACTACGGGTTATGTTACTTTCTGAAAGACAAGGGTGAGTTTGTTACTTTTAAGTATACCTCGAGGGTGGCTAGTATTTGTTCCAACGCTCGCCTGTTGGTTTGCCTNCTTGTTGCTTCATGTGGTGGAAACCACTGGCTGCTTCATGCGGACAATGCCTTCTCACATTTACTACTGTTTGCTCTTTTAGTGTTGGGAAAATTTATCAGGTGGGATGATATTATTGCACGCCATTTCCTTCCATAATATCATGTTGTATATAAATTTATTTCCATTTTATCATCAATTTTAATAAAAATACATATAATAGGATTTTGTTGAATAAATATACAAGAATGTGATATATAGGAAAAAAATTTTAAAGTTTATTATATCATTTCGTAGAAAAAAAACTATAAGATGTTAACAAAAACTATATTCAAGTTTTGACCTARTTCTAAGTGTAATCCAATATTWGATAGTTTATTCAATAACATCATGAAGTAATCTTGGTTTAAATTAGAGAACTCACCTATGAAGTAAATTATTGTGCCTATAGTTTAACTAATAGTGAGAGAACCAATAAATTCCTTTTCGGAGCTATTCATTCTTCGTGAACACAAATACAACCCTCCCCTTTTTATTAACTAACAGAAATCTAACTTAATTTATAAACTATTATATATTTACAATCAAATTTTTTAGGTTAATATAAGTGAAACAACAAACTATAAAAGTATTGGTTAATGCAGAAGAGGGAAAGCAATATAACATTTGTATTTATCCAATTACAATCATCTGACCTTCTTGATCATTTTTCATTACATGAGTGTTAATATGGACAAGTGATAATTTGAGGGCCTAAAATATATTATAGAAAAATAAATTTGCAAAAAATAAGGCATAACATAACATAGAGATTCTCATATAAATATAAGTGGAGGAGTTTTAGAAGGAAAAGATTGCTTGGTGGGTTTTTGGTTTTAGCTTTAAAGAGATCTTCTCCTTTTGTTTTGTCTGAATATGACTTTTGCTTTACAGTTACTAACTTTTTATTAAAAAAATAAAATTATAATTTCTATAATCAATTTGGTATTTAAATAATTAAATTAGAAACTCAAAGACAAAAATTAGAAAATAAAAAATATTTAATAATAATAAATAAAAAGAAAAAGCGAAAAAAGAAAAAAAGTGTAATGAGGGAACAAAGGAAAGTATAAAAGCAGTTTTCTTGCTCGCTCAGCTCTTAACATTCTGTGGCCAATTCGGGCCGGACTTTCTCTCAGAATCCGGAAGTCGGGTCAAAATCGAGGGCGAACGAAGACGCGAGTAATCGGGTTGTTGCGGGTTCTCTCCACGTGACCGAAAGCTTGTTGAGAAAGATGAGCGCTCCGAAGAAGAGGACGTTTCAGATAGAGGCGTTCAAGCACCGGGTCGTGGTGGATCCGAAATACGCAGAGAAGACGTGGAAGATATTGGAGCATGCGATTCACGAGATTTACAACCACAACGCAAGTGGCCTTAGCTTCGAGGAGCTTTACAGGTCCATTTCTCAGCTTTTTACGCGATAAAATTTCGTGCTTTCGTGTGAACTTCTACTGGAAATTGATTGTAATTTACGGAGATTGATTGTTTCTTTGTTTCATCGAGTGTTTTAAGTTGATTTGTTGATTATGCAATTGGGTTTTCGATTTTGTATGATTTTGTTTTGTGGGTACTGTTTGGAAATGTTAGGAATTACTTGCAATTAGACAATTGTGTTGTGACAATATGTTCTGCTCTTGAATTGACGAAATTTGGTTGAGATTTCGTTGATTGTGTCGACAGACTTTGGTTTTTATATGATTTTGTTTTGGTGGTATTATTTTTAACGAGTTTAAACATTTGGGGTTTTAGTTAATTTGAAATTGGTCAGCTTCTTTTCGTGTTTCAGCTTTTTATTTGCTAGTTTTTCATTTTCCTTTTTCCCATGAGTAACAAATTTGCTTTTAATTTCATGTTTTTTTTTTTTTTTTTCTATGAGTAATAAGTTTGCTTATGATAAATGAACTGAGGTTAGCTGCTGCTATTGTTTCTGAATTTGTATGATGTAGGTGGTTGGTATGTAAAGTATCTGCTCTTACAGTACATGGAATATATGATCAGTACTAGGATTACGTGTATCCAAATATTTGTTTCAAGTTGATGGTTTTTCCTGGGGTAATAGGGTTCAGTGGGAGCTTGGAGCTGGGAGGCTTATGTGTATGCTAGTTTACTGAGCTGATCCCGTTATATTGGCTTTTAAGACTAGTTGAGGCTTGGTTTCTTGTATTGTTTGTCTCATTAACTTTAGATGGATCCGTGAGTTATAGGCAAAGCCGCTCTATTCTGTTTCATTTGCTCATCTTTTGGACCTTGCTCATCTTTAAGACTAGGTAATTTTATGCTTTTCTAGATGTTTATCTCTTTATATTTCTCTTTTTTCTACTGTTTTTTTTCCTCTTCCTTTCTCCGGAAAAGTATTTCTACCGCTGTTCCTCTGATCTCTTTCCTTCCTTCAGTATAATTAGATGCCTTAATATAAAAGTTAATGACACTTGTGCAAGTCATCTTATCTTTTGGTATAGAAGGTGGCTTTTTTGGATCTTTCTTTCTCTCTCTCCTTCTTTATCATTCTACCCTTATAATTAGTTTTTTATGTTGACAATGTTATGGAAGCTTGAGGATTATTTATTATCTTCTATCTAATTGATTTAGAAGTTCTATTTGTTACTCTTTCTTGTTTGTTTCTTTTCCCTCATTTGATTGGTTGGATTTACCATAACTAGTGAATACTGGATTACTAAGTGTGCAATTCAGTTTCTTCTTGCTGGAAGTGTATGGTCAATTCATTTTCCATGTTGTGTATTACCTAAACTCATTGGTGGCATTGTTGCATATTGACTGTGACATTATGTTTAAGAACTTTCTGATGTTTATCTGAATCCTATTTGGTGATATGTCTTGTACATCAGCATGAAAATTTCATGCTTCTAATTTATATGTATCTTATTGCTTTCAGGAATGCGTACAATATGGTGCTGCACAAATTTGGTGAGAAACTCTACTCTGGTCTCGTGACCACAATGACATTTCATCTAACAGAAATATGCAAATCAATTGAAGCTGCTCAGGGGGGCCTGTTTTTGGAAGAGCTAAACAGGAAATGGGCAGATCATAACAAGGCATTGCAAATGATCCGAGACATATTGATGTACATGGATAGGACTTTCATCCCAAGCACCCATAAAACCCCTGTACATGAGCTGGGGTTGAATCTGTGGAGGGATGTTGTTATCCACTCCAACAAAATCCAGACTAGGCTTCAAGATACACTTCTTGAACTTGTACGTAGAGAAAGGAGTGGTGAAGTTATAAACAGGGGCTTGATGAGAAATATTACAAAGATGCTCATGGATTTAGGTGCTTTTGTTTACCAGGATGATTTTGAGAAGCATTTTCTTGAGGTTTCGGCTGATTTTTACCGTCTTGAGTCTCAAGAGTTCATTGAGTCCTGTGATTGTGGGGAGTATCTAAAGAAAGCTGAAAGGCGTCTAAATGAAGAAATGGAGAGAGTGTCTCATTATTTGGACACCAGAAGTGAAGCCAAAATAACTAACGTGGTCGAAAAGGAGATGATTGAAAGTCACATGCAGAGATTAGTCCATATGGAGAACTCTGGCTTAGTTAATATGCTTGTGGATGACAAGTATGAGGACTTGGGAAGAATGTATTGCTTGTTTAGACGGGTGACTAATGGACTTATTTTAATAAGAGATGTCATGACTTCATACATTCGGGATACTGGTAAGCAACTGGTTGTTGATCCAGAAAGATTAAAGGATCCTGTAGATTTTGTTCAACGTCTTTTGGATTTAAAGGATAAATATGACAAGATTATCAGTACAGCATTTAGCAATGACAAGACATTCCAAAATGCTTTAAATTCATCTTTTGAGTACTTCATTAACCTGAATTCTCGGTCTCCTGAATTTATTTCCTTGTTTGTGGATGACAAGCTCCGGAAAGGACTGAGAGGGGTTAGTGAGGAGGATGTAGAGAATGTACTTGATAAAGTCATGATGCTCTTCCGTTACCTCCAAGAGAAAGATGTATTTGAGAAGTACTACAAGCAGCACTTAGCCAAGAGGCTTCTTTCAGGGAAAACAGTCTCTGATGATGCCGAAAGAAGCTTGATTGTTAAACTAAAAACAGAGTGTGGATATCAGTTTACTTCAAAATTGGAGGGTATGTTCACTGACATGAAAACATCTCAGGATACCATGCAGGGTTTCTATGCAAGTCTGACTTCTGATTTAGGAGATTGCCCCACACTAGTTGTCCAGGTCCTCACCACAGGTTCTTGGCCTACTCAACCGAGTGCTACATGCAATCTGCCTGCAGAGATTTTGGGAATATGTGAAAAATTTAGGAGTTATTATCTCGGGACCCATACTGGACGTAGGTTGTCCTGGCAAACAAATATGGGCACTGCTGATTTGAAAGCAACTTTTGGGAAAGGCCAGAAACATGAGCTGAATGTTTCTACTTACCAGATGTGTGTGCTGATGCTGTTCAATAATGCTGATCGGTTGAGTTACAAAGAAATTGAGCAGGCCACAGAAATACCTGCCCCAGACTTGAAGAGGTGCCTGCAGTCTCTGGCATGTGTTAAGGGAAAGAATGTTCTTCGAAAGGAACCCATGAGCAAGGACATAGGGGAAGATGATGCCTTCTTCTTCAATGACAAATTCACAAGCAAGTTCGTTAAGGTTAAGATAGGCACTGTGGTTGCACAAAGGGAGACTGAACCAGAAAACCAGGAAACAAGGCAGAGAGTGGAGGAAGATAGGAAACCCCAGATTGAGGCGGCAATTGTGCGGATCATGAAGGCAAGAAGGGTGCTGGATCATAATAACATTGTGGCTGAGGTGACAAAACAGCTGCAATCACGGTTTCTCCCCAATCCTGTTATAATTAAAAAGCGAATAGAATCCCTTATAGAGAGGGAGTTTCTAGAGAGGGATAAAGGGGACAGGAAATTGTATCGATACCTTGCTTGAAAAAAGAAAATGATGATTTGTCACCTTTTCAGGTCCTTTTCACCTGGGTTTGTAATTGTATCCTCCATTTGTAAGTTTGAGTTATTGTTCTTGACTTACTAGAGGTCTCAGGTTGATTTGACTGGACATTTATCTGTTGCGTTCTGCCCTTTTTATTCCCCGTTTCAAGTCTGGACTCTTGATCCATTTTCCGACCGTTCTCGTGTGAATCAAGTGCCCATTGCCCTTAACCTTGGTTCCTCTTCCATATAGGCTTTGTAAGAGCACTCATAATGCCCTTAGATTCTACTTCACACCCTTGAGAGCAAAATTTTTGCAGTTGCAAGGGGAAGTCGCATGAATTTGAAGCTTTGAATTGTCTAAAAACTATATTTATTGTGGCTGTCTGGGACTGCTCGTGGTCGCCAAGGCTCAAATGCTTGATAATAGCAAATATGAAGAACGAACCTTTGCTAGTATTTCTCAGTTAATGCATTTTTGTGGCAGAAAGCTGGCTTCTATTGTATAAATTGTTTAGCTCTTAAAACATTTTTCTTTCCATCATTATTTACTTTTCTAGTAGCCACTGAATTCATCAATTATCAATTCATGTTTTGTAATAAAAAATGGCCCAATCTAATGCTGTCATTGCCTGTGTTATCCTAAACATTCTCGAATAAGCAATTTGCTATTTTTCAAAATAAAACTTCTAATTTGTGCATGGTGAGCACAGTTAAAAAACTGATTTGAGAAAGCAAATTACCCGGAGCTCATATCGAAGATTTGGAGCTTTGGTGACTGGTTAGAGAGCAGTGGCTCTCGATGATACGATTTGAAGGCAATAACTAAAACTACAGTTTAGAAGTCGGAGATTAGATATTGAAGGAAACTATCTGATTGTTTTTTACGTGTACCATTCTGTTCAGTTAACATCAACCTGAACAAGCGTCATAGTTTAGAAGTTGGAGATAAGATATTGAAGGAAACTAAACAGATTGTTTTTCTATTGCTTTTACATGTACCAATCTGTTAAGTTGCCTCCAATTCTTACATACAACTTAAAAAAAAAAAAAATGGTGTCATAGTTTAGAAGTCGGAGATAAGATATTGGAGGAAACTAAACAGAATGCTTTTACATGTATCAGTCTGTTCAGTTGCCTCCAATTCTTACATACAACTTACAAATGAATATGATCAACCAGAATCATAGTTTAGAAGTTGGAGATAAGATAGGTGAGGACATTAAACAGTCCCTCCAACTCTTACATACAACTTATAGAAAACTCACTAAAATGTTAACTATTCAGGTTCGGAGAAGGTGGCGGATGAGATGTTGGAGGAATCTGAGCCGCTTTAGCATTTAACAATGGCTTGCAGGTTCAGGTTCCTCCAACCCTCATCTACAGACTCTTGTCTTTCTGTCACTGAACTCGTGTTGAAGGCTCTTAGAGCAACGTGGTATTTATAAGCATGGTAAATAAGAGACAGGAAACTTTTCCCCAGTGACTTGAAATGCATGAACTGTTCTAAACAGATTATATGGCACAATATCGGTTACGATTTATTCTGTTGAGGGGCATTTTTGGTCTTGCAGGCCATGCTTTATATTGGTTTCTGTTGAGGGGGATTAAAGGTCTTGACCACCCAACAGAGAGTGACGTTTGGGACTTTGGAAGCCTGAAGGACACATGGACCAACTGATGTCCTGCAAAGCTTTTGCATGGCTAAGAATTTGAAATTTACAGCATATTTCTCAGATATTCTTAAAAAACTCTTTTAATTAAATAAGTTTTTTATATAAATTTTAAACATATTATTTGAACCCAAAAAGGAAAAAAATCATAATAACGCATAGAAAATACTATTAATTAATAGTATTTCATTAATTCTACGTGGATGGAAACTTGGAACTTCATAGTCAATTGTATAAATTTAAATATTTTTTAAAGACCCTTTTTCAATCGGGTGATTCTCCAAACCCCTATAATATGTCAAATTTTATAAACCCCTAATGTTTCAAAAACTATAATCTAAATCCTAATGGTTAACGGGTGTTTTGAAATATTGGGGATTATGATTATTTTGCCATTGTTTGTGGGGTCAAATGATACTCTTCCTAATAGAAACNTCTATAAAATAAAATAAACTATAATGACCTTTTTCAAAAAAAATCAAGTTTTAGAAAATTTAGATGTCCTAATTATAAATTGATAACTTTTTTTTTTTTATTAAACAACTCTTTTTGAATTGTTGATACTCTAGAGATTGACATAAAAAAAAAAGTCAATTTGTAATATTAACATCTAAATATTTTAAAGAATTAAAAAAATAGAACNCAATCTATTTAATAATAACCCAAGCATTGAAAATTTAGGTGCAACGACTCCTCCAACGCTTGGACCCAATGTATGTTGTTATATTGGTTTCTAATGCTCGACAAATCTTTTTGAACTCATTAGATGTAGAGCACTGAAGTCTAACGACAACAAAAAGAAGCGTCCGATTATTGGTCAATTGAATATGATGTTTTCTCTAAATCTTTTATAAGATGGCCAATTTTAATAAACCCGCTTAATTTAGGCTGTTATTCTTTTATTTTTGCTATTTTTTTAATAAAAAAGTGATTATTTAAAAGTCCTACAATGATTTTAGTTAATTCAATCAATCAATAATATTTTTCCATTTCTCAGTCTTAATGATTTGGGCCTCGTAAACCCAACAAAAACCCTGAAATAAGGCCCAAACTATTGTCTTCTTCGTTAACCGATTGATCCGTCTCTTAGCCCTAACCTCTGTTACCTGTAAAAACTAACAAACGAAACACAAAACCCTTCCAAACCCACAAAGCCGCCATGTCAGCAAAATGGCGCGCGTTGCAGCACCGCCACCGGTACACTTACAGTGCTGTCGTCTTCCCCTCCTCCTTCTTGGATTCTCTGACCCCATTAACCTCATCTTCCCCCCACAACTCTTCTTTTCAAAACTTGTACAACGACTTAACGGAGTTAGCGTCGCTCAACTCTACATACTCCCAACTTAACCACGCCAAGAAGCTCGCTTCGTCCTTCACTGCCGTACTCTCATCATCCGCCACGAGCCCAGATGAGTCTTTGCTCCTCAAAGCCACGCGGGTGTACTTAGAAGTTATGTTTTTGGAGAACTCTTTGCCGTTGCATAGAACTTTAGTTTCTGCTCTGGGGAAAGCGAGAAACTTTCAGCCTCTGATCGGTTCTTGCTTTCGTGAGCTTTGCAACGAATATGGCGGGTTGTGTGCTGGCAATAAGAAGAGGTTTTGCGTGTCACGTGTGGCGCTTTCTGTGATGGGCATGCCCAAGTTGAGTTATTTAGTTGATGTTGTTGAAGATTGTGCAGTTTTGGTTGCTCGGGATGTCGTTTTGGGGTTGAATGGTGTCGTTTTGGAGACTAAAGAGTTGGCCAGACCGTCTCCTATTGTTATGGAGCAGTGTCAGGAGGCTTTGTCTTGCTTGTACTATTTGCTTCAGCGGTTTCCTGCTAAATTTAAGGACTTAAATGGTTCTGAGACTGAAGACTTTAACGTGTTCCAGATGGTTTTTGGGGTTTTGATAAGCGTATTGAAATCAATGGCGTTTTCAAGGGATTGCTTTGTGGCGGCTGGAGTGGCCTTTTGTGCTGCTCTGCAAGTTTGTTTGAGTCCTCAAGAGCTTGGTTTATTCATCATTGAAGGTATATTTTATCAAACAACTTCTGGCTTTGGTAAAAATTGTGAGAATGAGTTTGAATTTGATGATGCAATTAGGAAAGTTCCTTATGATGGAGATGTTTGTAGTGAAATAAGAAATTTTTCGGTATTGAGTAGACTTAGCTTGATTAGAGGGATACTCACTGCTGTTTCAAGAAATGTCCTTAATACCCTATTTTTTGTATCAAGGGATGATTTGAGTGGCAATTCTGTAAAGGCTATATTATATAATGGGATTTTGCCTGAGCTATGTGATTACTGTGAGAATCCAACTGATAGTCATTTTAACTTCCATGTGTTGACCGTGATGCAGATTTGTTTACAACAGATAAAAACCTCAATTTTAGCTAATTTAATTGATACAAGGGATGATTATGTTCCAATTCCAGAGGATATGGGGACACGAATATTGAGAATCATATGGAATAACTTGGAGGATCCTCTAAGTCAAACGGTCAAACAAGTTCATCTTGTTTTTGATCTCTTCCTAGATATTGAATCTACCCTTCGTTGCGGTGAGGGTAGTGAAAAGATAAGATCCTTCTTACAAAAGATTGCTTGTGATCTTCTTCGCCTAGGACCACGATGTAAGGGAAGATACATTCCATTGGCTTTACTGACTAAGAGATTAGGTGCAAAGACTATGTTGGATATGAGTACTGACCTGCTGTTTGAAACAGTTCAGGCTTACATTGATGATGATGTGTGCTGTGCAGCTACATCATTCTTGAAATGTTTACTTGAGTATTTGCGTGATGAGTGTTGGAGTTCTTATGGTATCGAGAGGGGGTATGCTTTTTACAGAGGGTACTGCTTGCCACCTCTGTTGTATGGACTTGCTTCTGGAATTTCAAAGCTCCGCTCAAATTTGAACACTTATGCACTTCCAGTTCTTTTAGATGTGGATGTGGATAGTGTATTTCCTATGCTCTCTTTCATCTCAGTCGGCCCAAGTGAGGAGGGGAATGGACTGTCATCTTCAGAGCTTGATTGTCCAAACATGGAACTCAAAGTTGAGCAGCAAGTGGCCATTTTGGTCTCACTACTTAAGGTATCTCGTTCACTTGCTTTAATTGAAGGAGATATTGATTGGTGGAAAAATTCCACCGTACTTTGTGCAGACGATGCATTTGAAAGTGAATGCAATAATCGTTATGCTCTTGTCTGTGTAAAGGGAATAAAGGTTAAGGTCCTTGTTGACTGGCTAGTGCTGGCACTGACCCATGTTGATGAGTCACTCCGTGTAGATGCTGCTGAGTCTCTCTTTTTAAACCCGAAGACATCTAGTCTTCCATCTCATTTAGAACTCACTCTGATGAAAAAAGCTGTGCCGTTGAACATGAGGTGTTGTTCAACAGCATTTCAGATGAAGTGGAACAGTATGTTTAGAAAGTTCTTCTCTCGAGTTCGAACGGCCTTAGAGAGACAATTTAAACAGGGGAGCTGGCAGCCTCTTGTCTTCAGCAGAAACAATGATGAGACTTTATGTAATGGAACTGTGGATAGTAGAGCAGAGGATCTATTTAATTTTATGAAGTGGTTGAGTTGTTTTCTATTCTTCTCATGCTATCCTTCAGCTCCTTATCAGCGAAAAATGATGGCCATGGAGCTTATTCTGACAATGGCAAATGTTTGGGCTATCACACCTTCTCAAGAAAAGCCTGGTTCTGTTTCTCTTGAAAGCTGTCTGTATCCTTACAATGAAGGAATTACTTCGCCTAATTCGACATTGGTGTTAGTTGGATCAATAATTGATAGTTGGGATAGGCTGAGAGAGAGTTCTTTTCGTATACTGTTGTGTTTTCCCACCCCACTTCCTGGCATTTCAAGTGAAGACATGGTCCAGAAAGTAATAACATGGTCTAAGAAATTAGTTTGCAGTCCACGTGTGAGAGAGAGTGATGCTGGAGCTTTGACTTTACGGCTTATATTTAGGAAATATGTGTTGGAGCTTGGGTGGATAGTCAGAGCTTCAACCAACGTTCTTTGTTTTCATTCACAACCCCAACAGGTAAATGGAGATGGTCATGTTTGTTGGTCTAAGCTGCCTGTGATAGAATATGTTAAATCACTAATTGATTGGTTGGATGTTGCGGTAGAGGAGGGAAAAAGGGATTTGTCTGAAGCATGTAAGAACAGTTTTGTTCATGGTATATTACTTACTCTACGATATACTTTCGAGGAACTCGATTGGAATTCCGATGCTGTGTTGTCTTGTTATTCAGAGATGAGAAATGCAATAGAGAAGCTTTTGGAGCTGGTTATGCAAATAACTTCCCTGGCTCTTTGGGTGGTTTCTGCAGATGCTTGGTATCTACCTGAGGACATGGATGAGATGATTAATGATGATAATTTTTTGTTGGATGCTCCTGAGGAGGTGGATGAGCCCACAAATTCTTGTGAACATGAAAATAAAAAATCAAAACCTGTGCAAGATGTCAGGACATCAGAGCAGATTGTTATGGTCGGTTGCTGGTTGGCTATGAAAGAGGTATTTCCATATTTATTTTATAGTTATGGTTTGTTCACAAGATGTTGGTAATAAATGTTGGCTTTATGACCGTTCTTTTGACTGAATTTTTATATTGCTGAGGATGAAGCAATTGAAAATGGAAAATTTTTCCCTAGGATGTGAATGACATGATGTTTTTGGTTTCAGGTGAGTCTTCTTTTAGGAACCATCATAAGAAAAATTCCTTTACCAAATAATGATTGTTTGGACTCATTAGAGTCTGGGAGCCACTTTTCTGATGAAGCTGATATCTCAACGATTACAATGTCTGATGCAATGCTTGACTTGAAACAACTTGAAAAAATTGGGATCCATTTCTTGGAAGTCCTTTTGAAGATGAAGCATAATGGTGCAATTGATAAGACAAGGGCTGGATTTACAGCTCTTTGCAACCGTTTACTATGTTCAAATGATCCAAGGTAAGCTTCCATTAGTGTTTCTCAACTAGTGCACCTGATCTTGTGTTTCATTTCATTCCTAGTGTGGAAAAAGTGCCTGAAGGGATTATGCTCCTTATTGATGGCTCCTGTTCTTAGTTTTATGAGAATGTCAATTGCACACATAGTGTGGAAAAAGTGCCTGAAGGGATTATGCTCCTTATCGATGGCTTCTGTTCTTAGTTTTGTGAGAATGTCAATCGCACACATAGTTGACATTCTCAACTAGTGCACCTGATCTTGTGTTTCATTTCATTCCTAGTGTGGAAAAAGTGCCTGAAGGGATTATGCTCCTTANTTGATGGCTTCTGTTCTTAGTTTTATGAGAATGTCAATTGCACACATATTGCTTAATATGAAGCCAAAGAGGAAAGGAGAAAAGTAAGAAGCTTCAATGATGTTGTGTTTAGTAGGAAAGTCCTATTTTATCTATATTCTTCCCCGACTTCCCCCATTCTGACCAATGTTGTGACCCTACTGTTGAATAAAATGTCTTACTTATGGTGGCTTGGTTCATAATAAAAAGTCAACTTGGCAAGTTGGATTTTATATATGTGGAGGTTTCTGCATCTGTTCATTCTGTCAAGAATGAGTTAAAGTGCTATGTTATTATTATTTTTTTTTTTAAACCCAACACTAAAACTAACATTATATATGGATATTAAAATCTGTGGTGGGGAAATTAGCAAATGGTAAANCGCTTTTCCTTTGTGCTGAAGCAAGAGCTAGGTAGACCCCTGTGGACCTCTGGTGGGTGGTATTAAAGTCACTATGTTCTTTCTTCAGAGGTTTAGAATGTACCAAATAGGTATAGGTTGCATTCTGTTACATCTTTTTCTTCCACAATAAATTCATTGCAGTCAACGCTTGGCTCCTCACATGTTCCATCAATTCGTCATATATGTAGGAACATAATTATGTTTTGTCATCATTAAAGGGATGTCTAGTTTATGCCATCTGAGTTCATAATCTTGTCAGACTCATTGCTTCCCGAAAATGATGTCAAGGGAAAACCTCAATCATTTTCAATATTCTTTATTTTCCCAATTAGAAATGTAGTAACAGATTTTTTCAGCTGGAGGGAGCTGTTTTGAAAGGCTCCTAGACTTGGCCCATGGTTTTATGTTGTAATTTCAATGTTAATGATTTCAAATATTAATCTGTCGGGTTTGTAATTGCAATGTTCTAAATATAGAAGTTTACTCGGATTAGATTTAGCTGTTTTTTGGGAAATTTTTTTACAATATCTCTGAGATGCTGTTTCTCTTGCAGACTTTGTAGGTTGACAGAGGTTTGGATGGAGCAACTTATGGAAAGAACTGTAGCTAAGGGACAAATAGTGGATGATTTGCTAAGAAGAAGTGCAGGTATTCCTGCTGCTTTCATTGCTTTGTTTCTTGCAGAACCAGAAGGTGCACCCAAGAAGCTTCTCCCATGGGCACTTAGGTGGCTAATAGATGTAGCTAACAAGTCTTTGCTGGATCCAATTGAAACCAAAGACACAAATAATGACTTGTCTCAGTTCTTATCAACATATTCAAACCAAGAGAGAGAGTCTGCCGTAACACCAGAGATAAATGTGGCGTGTAGCTCCTCAAAGATTCGAGATGAGGGTGTCATTCCAACAGTGCATGCATTTAACATCCTTAGAGCTGCTTTTAATGATACCAACCTGGCAACCGATACCTCTGGTTTTTCTGCCGAAGCGTTGATTGTTTCAATCCGCTCATTCTCTTCTCCATACTGGGAGATACGAAACAGTGCTTGTCTGGCATACACTTCCTTGGTACGACGCATGATTGGATTTCTTAATGTTCAGAAACGAGAATCAGCACGGCGTGCATTAACTGGGCTTGAATTTTTTCATAGGTATGATTTCTTTTACTGATAAATTTGATAACATTTTTATGTCTTTTTTATTTGCTTTGTTTCTTGCATGTTTTTAGATTGCCATCGACTTTTAGAGATTTAGATTCATCAGAGTTAGCCGAAAATTAGACTTCTGTATCTTCATAAGTTTTCATGAAGACAGTATCTTGGTGGACTGCAGTTAGCCAAATTTCATTTTCTGTTATTGGAATTATGCATCATCATTTATTTTTGTAGATGCCCGTGATATCATTTTTCCTTCCTGTGGAGGACATGTTAATATATATAGTTTAACAATTAATTTAACTTACTTTCTTGAAGGTACCCCTCATTGCATCCTTTTATGTTCAATGAACTGAAAGCTATAACTGAGTTGCTTGGCGACACATCATCTGGTCAATCAGAGTCCAACCTGGCAAATGTTGTGCACCCAAGCTTGTGCCCCATGCTGATTCTTTTATCTAGGCTCAAACCTTCAACACTTGCGAGTGAAAGTGGGGATGACTTGGACCCTTTCCTGTTCATGCCATTCATTAGAAAGTGCTCAACCCAAAGCAATCTTAAAGTTCGTGTTCTTGCTTCTAGAGCTTTGACAGGCCTGGTATCTAATGAGAAACTGCCCATTGTCCTTCTCAATATTGCATCTGAATTACCTTGTGTTGAGGAAAAAACCACAGCTGCTCCTCTTTCCTCATTGCACCCTACCTTTGGAACCCACCGAGCTTCCTTCAACTTAATTCATGGAATTCTACTGCAGTTAGGTTCTCTTCTGGATGCAAATTGCAGAAACGTTGGTGATTTCTCAAAAAAAGATCAGATTCTTGGTGACTTGATCAAGATTCTTCGAAGGTGTTCATGGATTGCAAGCCCCAAATTGTGCCCTTGCCCCATCCTCAACGCCTCATTCTTAAGAGTGCTTGATCACATGCTCAGTATTGCAAGAACATGCCATACAAGCAAAAGCTTTTATGCTTCGCGCAGCCTACTTTTGGAGTTATCTACTGAGTGCTTAGATGTGGAAGCTTCATATGGGCTGTCATATTACGAGCCAACAATTGCTGAACTTCGGGAACAAGCAGCTATATCATATTTCAGTTGTGTATTTCAGGCATCCAAAGAAGCAGTTGAAGAAGTTATTCATATGCCAAAGAAATGTTCTCAACTTGATTTGAAGTTGTCAAAGATGCCTGAAATGGAGAATACTTTTGCTGGACTCCTGGAAAGGTTGGTCCGCTCCTTGTCAGATTCGTCCTATGAAGTTCGACTTGCTACTTTAAAGTGGTTGCTTAAGTTCTTGAAATCAACAGAATCAGTTAGTGAGGTCCATGATCTGTCCAACTGTGAAATAAGGACCATCCGCAACTGGACAATCACTAGCCTGCAACCTACAATGATGAATTATTTGGAGTCAGAACAAAATCATAGATGTACAAAGTACATACTGAGGATTCTTTTCACTTGGAACTTTCTGCAGTTTCAGAAACCCAGCAATGAAATAAGTGCTGAAATTGTTTATGTTGGTGGGATGGATTATGATTCTGTTTTTCAGTTTTGGAATAGGCTAATGCCCTTGTATGAGCTTACAAGACATACTAAAATTAAAGAGACTCTCATTAACTGCATGGCAATATGCGTTAGGCGTTTTGCTGATTTATTTACTAGCTTGGTTCTTCATGTGGAGAAGAAGAAAACCACAGAACTCAGCAAGTCAGATGATTCAGAAAGATCAGCTCGGATACATGCATGCATTACTGCTTTTGTTAATCTAATTAAACAGCATAGTTCCTCATCTGAGCCAATGAACATGCGCAAGGCTGCAGCTGAATCTATAGTAGCATCAGGTATGCTGGAACAAGCTGATTTTGTGGGTCCTCATCTGTTCAACCACCAAATACCCTCTGAAAATTCATGTTCACATTTTGAGTCACAAGAAGTTGTTAATAAGTTTGCTCGTCAAGTGCTAGAGATATGGTTTACTTGTATCAAACTACTGGAGGACGAAGATAATGAGATTAGGCAGAGGCTCGCTTTTGATGTCCAGAAGTGTTTTAATCCCAAAAGATTCAGCAGTGGCTCTCGTGCTGGAGGGGGGTCAACCCAAGTGGAAAAAGTGATTGAATCGAGTTTTGAGTACCTATCTTCTATCTTCAGTACCTGGATTGAATATGCTGATACCCTTTTGCAGTGGGTACTCAATGCAGGAAGCCATGTTGTGTCTGGAGGGGATCTAGTAAGGCGGGTTTTTGACAAGGAAATTGATAATCATCATGAAGAGAAGCTGTTAATCAGTCAAATTTGTTGCTCTCAACTGGAGAAGCTTCCAGTTTTGAAATCTTGGATGATTGATATAACAAAAAGAGATCAAACCAGCAACTATTTACTTTGTTGGAGGAAGACTTTTTTCAATCAGTTGATGTCATTTGCGAAGGACCAGATTGGCAGGCAAGGAGGAGTAGATTGGATTGGCGGGGTTGGTAACCACAAGGATGCATTTCTGCCATTATATGCAAATCTGCTTGGCTTTTATGCCCTCTCAAATTGCATTTTTAATGGTGAAACTGAGGATAGTATGCTTCTACTATCTGATGTTGTTGAACTTGGTAGAATTATCAGTCCATTTCTTAGGAACCCTTTGATTCATAACCTTTATTTGTTAGTACTTAAATTACATGAAGAGAAAATTGATGCTACTACTGTTGACAAGGCTTTTGAGTTTAGAGATGAAATTATTTGGGATGGCTTTAATCCCTATTTTCTTCTTAGATAAGATTGAAGGCATTGAACTTGTATAATAGCTTTTGTAATTCATAATCACATTGATTGAAAGAGGAGTTTGTAGAATTTTGAAGGCAAGAGGAATTTTTTCTACTCATATAGTTTGATGGATCATACGAAGCTTTACCACATTCCTTTGCTATGCTAATACGTAAAAACCATACCTTGACAGTGAGTAATGATGTTACGGCATAAGTTAATATTTGCTCCTGTTTTGCTTTTTCAGATTGTTTCCTCTCATTTTGTATTAAAGATAAAGAACGTCAAATTTCAAGTTGGATTAATTCTTATTAATTTTGTTGAGTATTTTTATGTTTTATCTTGCATAGAAGTCTATCTTAATATCACGCAAACTACTACAAAGGGTAGGTTGATAGCCCACAGCAGAGGCATCCTACCCATTATTAACACTGGGAGCTTGCTTGGACAAAACGGAAACTATTCTTAATAAATAGAAGTGCATCCTGTTCATTAACGTACCTGAGGAAACATTCTATGATAGTTAGGCAAACCAACTCATATACGAGCTCCCATTGCTTCATTCATCTGAGCATAAACTGAACCATTTTTTGGGCCACTTTGATTTCGCAAAATTTTTCAAGTTAATTGTTAATGAAATGATTAAAAAGATTTGACGGAACCGTTTATGAATGTAGAGCTATTTCTTTTATAATTTTACCCTTCTTCATTAGTAAATTATTTGACAAAATTTGTTAACAAGAATTTCTTCATGGATTTAGAGACCAAATTCTTAATTTTCTGAAAATAGTAACATTCAAACAAGAACAACTGTTCTTAAGTTAAATTAACCTAAAATACTGAACATATCCTAAACAGTGTAAAGATTATGATTTTGGAAGGAATTAATAAAATCTCACCAACTTTAAAGTACAGTTAAATGGTAAATGATTGTGTGTTCTTTCTTCAGCTTTTATAAACAAGACATTTTTCTTTTTCTTCACTTCTTCTACAAGGGAAGGAGTTATTAAATATTGCAACTGGCCAACTCCAGGTCCACACTATACCTAGGATTCTCAATGGCCAATAACCTATAACAAGGGATGAATTCAATGTATGCAGTAACTTGTTTCATGAAACTTTAAGCTCTGTAAGTATCCACCACTATTAACAAAGAATCATCATCTGATAGAAACCAAACTTCCCTTCTCCAAAATGGATGGTTTAACCCTGTCCTTACCAACATAAAATTTAACAGTCATCTTGGTCAATAAAATGCAAATGGGAGTTTTTATTCGTATGGACATTTACCCAAAACAGACCAAGCAAGCTATATAGAACAGGTCCATAGCCAGAAACAGAAACTTGGAAAATCTTTAAGTTGATAACAACAATTGAAGAAGCTAAAAGATGACGCATTGTGCATGCATCTCCATCATTGACTTGAACTGTAGCTACTATCTCTTGTACCCAGAAAAATGATGTGGTGTGGTACCTGAAGATCTTTGGCTCGTTTGCCATACAGAACCCAACCGGAAGCCAGAAAATTTAGCTGTGCACCTACTTACCATCTTTAGCTTCATTGTCTTGCTCATCATCATCACCATTTTCCTGATCAAAAGTTATTATTTAGACTCTATATGCTATGCAGTAATACGATAATTTAGATTGTACGGTACCAATTATTTGACTCGTATAGTTTGTACACTTTGAAAATAATTAAAGTGCCTGACAAACAAAGCATGGAAGTGATCAAGGTCCCTGGCCAGAGTAAACTAATCTTGAACCTCAACACAAACTTTTTGTGGTAGGAGTGCAAGTGGGTGAACTTTTGTTTCTTTCCACTATGATAAAAAGCAAGCAGGCACTAGTGATCTTTACTTAGTTTTCATATGTTCATGCATCAAATGCAATGGGGACAGACCCCTCTACTTTGAACACCACCGGCCAATATTGAATTACATAAATTCATATCATGCATATGCATTAAAATTTTACCAACATTACCTCTTCATCACCTTCGTTTCGGTCAAACTCCTCTTCTTCATCAGCCTCCTACATCAAGCATGTACGATCATTAGCTCTCCAAATCCAAAACAATAAATTAAAATTAAGGAAGCTTTTTTTTCATAATATTTCCATCACCATGAATTGGGAATAAACAAGTTTAAGAAAAATAATAAAATGAAAATATATGAAGAAAGAGATTACATTACTGAAATACTTGAGAGGATTGGGCCATAAATCCTCCTTAAGCATATCTGCCACCTGCAATTTCAAGGTGAAATGAAGTAACTAAAGGAGAGTGAAAAATGAAAAGGGAAGCGGTTCTTTAATGATCAATTTTTGTCCTCAAATATTAGATCAAACAAAAACTTAACCCAAGGATGAATATATGTTAAACATAGGGATAAAATGGATCTAATTATCCTTCATTACTGCTTACTTTTAATGTATCGTTTTTCCCACCATCCTAATGCACCAGTATAGAACCTAAAAGTACATGACTTAAGAAGCAGAAAAGGAATTCACCTCATCATGAGGCTCAGCAATATCTTTTTGTTCACTTTCACCAAACCAACTAAAGAAGCTGCATTCACAAAATTTTTAATGAATGAGTTCAAATGCAAAGAAAAAGGAAGAGGAAGGGTGGGTTTATTCCTTCATGGAAGCCATTTTGAATGCGGTTTCATCAACAACATTGTTTTCCAATATTACATTAATGTGTCATTCTATGATTTCCTCAATTTTGAGTTTTTTCCTTTTTTATTATGTATTAGTAGTATTATTATCTTTTCATGAGTGTTTTCTTGGCGTGAAAAACCAATGGCCTCACACCTTTGCAATGTAAATCACTTGCTACAGATCATAACGACTAACTAGTCACTCAGCCAGTGCTCAGTGCATAATTTTTTATTCTCTAATTAATAATCACTAGGAAGAAAGATCACCTCTCTTCCGACCATGCTCGTTTGTTTCCTTTTTTCTCATGATTGACTCCATTAGCAGCACCCTTCACAAGCTTCAATACATTATCAAATGTTACCGAAAAAGTTTAAAAAAAAATGAAATATGACTAAGGCACAGGGTATCACCATTACCATCCCTTCTTTCCACTTAATGGTAGTGCCAGTTATCTTATTTGTTCCCTCATCAAGGAATGCAAATGTTTTCATCAACTTTGTATTTTCAAAGTAAGGATTCTCATTGAAATGCTGCAGATGCAAGTTAAAGAAAAAAATATATGATTAGTGACAAAGCATCATAACAATTTTGGAGTATAGAGCAAATTAGTCTCCAAAAAACAGAATTGCAATGATATGAAAAAGAAATAATGAAACATTAGTCTAGCATCTCCAAAGAAGAAATAATAATATTTATTTATTAACTTTTTATATGGTAAACTAGAACCGCTAGAGAAACTCACAAATGAGATGGAGTACCCTGATTTCAAGTCTTTAAAGTCCTCAACATCGAGAGAAGTGACATACTTGAAAATCTATGAAAAATGAAAGAAATAAATCTGTTCAATTCGTTACAGAAGCATTCGTTCCTTACGTGATTAATTCAAACTTACTATTACTAATTAACATTAGTCGCCAAAATTAAAAAAAAAATTAACAAAATTTTAGCTTTAACCTTTTGGTCTTCCTCACTCAGAAGATCACAGAGAGCAGGATGACTCATAAACTGCACAGAGAATTCAATAACAAGTCATTCCAATTCAATCTCGGATTCACCTCAAAACTTAAAAATTTAGTAGCATTGCAATGAAGTAGGAACTAAAAGTTGAGAACGTTTGTGAAGTACTAACAGCAATTAACCAGAAGTCAGGGATAGATTTGATGATCTCATTTCTCTTGTTATAAACCGGCCTGCGTATCTCATTATATTTCTGCTCCACTTCCAACACTTTGTCACTGGCTTCTTCATTAACCTATTGAAATGCAAAAGCAATTACCTCAATAATTTCAGACACCCACATAAAACTCAAATCTGATAAAGAGAACTATTTGTCAAATTAGACCAAGAATAGACTTACTTCTATGAATACCTAACAATAATTAAAATTCAAGCCAAAAAGAATTTCATTAACCCCAATTGGGTAATGGGTTCCCTTTTTTCAATCCTTAAACCAAAAAAAAAAAAAAAATTAAACATAAGCTTCAAACTATGTTCTCTTAATGTTAGACCAATAAACACATTGATGAAAACAATCACAATATCAATATACGTGATCAACAACACAACAAAAAAATCTAAAATAAACACAATATGCAAACATCCTTTAACGTAAATTTACATTGATACAAGATAACATGAATTATGATTATTGCCTCTTCATATTCTCAAAAAGATAACAGTGTACCTGCACATTTTGATAATTTTCTATATACATACATGCATGCATACATAGATAAAGAGAGGGAGGCAGACGTGTGGTGAAAGAACCTTTTCGAGTTCATCTTGGACCTCCTGCAACTTCTCGATGGAGAGAACAAGCTCAGTATCAATGTCAACTGCACTGTGATCATCCTCGACTTTCTCAGCCACCTTTGATTTCTTTCCCTTGTCAGCCACCATTTTGTTCAAACCCCCCCAAACGAAAACTCTCTGTTGTGATTTTCTTAGGAAAGTGAAGGAAGAAAGCCTTGGAGCTCAAATCGGCTTAAGGGGTTCCAAAGTTTAAGCAATTTATACGCTAATCATACTTCATATTGCTGCCACTACTGGTCGTTTAGTTGGAGTTAAATATTATAACGTCTAAAATTACCATTTAATTTCATGATTCAATTAATACTCTATAATAAATTAGAAAAATAAAATTTAATTTATAATTTTTTTCTATAAATTCTAACATGGACCGTTGGATCACTATAGTTTTGATATCATATTAAGTTTATCACTTTCTTAAAAAATTAAACTTATAAGTATTGACTTAACTTGAATATTTAAATCTTAATATACATTTTTTCTACTTAACTTGAATATTTAAATCTTAATATTCATTTCTTCTAACTTCTTCAATGTAGTATGGCACAAGGTATATAAATTGATTATAAGAAAAAAAAAATCGATGACCATTGGATTCTAGTTGATCAATGATTGTCAATAAATATAAGAAATTAAGTTTAAAAAAAAATTAAGATACAATAGCAGTAACCCTTATTCAAACTGGTATATATGGTATTAATATTGGTGAAAAAAATATCATCCTTAAAGTATCAAAAAATTTATTATTTAATAATTTTTGAAAAGTATATATTTATTATTATAACACATTCCTTTCTATTAAAACTAACCAAATATTCTTTATTTATTTTTGCATGAAAAAAAAAGGTTGATGTTGTATTTTTTTGATAGGTTGGTTAAACAAGTTATATCTACATGATTCTATATTTCATGGATAATTAAAATATTAGATTAAATCACTGTATGATTTTGGATTTATAATCCATTTTGAGCTATATATTTTTAAAGCTTCTATATTCATTATACAATATTGAAATATCAAACTAAAGTTTTCAATCTATACATAATTATATAGCCATGAAAAAATAAATTATCGTCTCACAGTCATATCAATAAAAGAATAACGCTATACTTTTAAGTTATATCCCAAATTTAATATTTAAAATGATAATAATTTAAAAAGCTATATCATTTACCACATAAATTCAATTATTTTTCATGTTAGTTCTACGTAAAGCTATATCACTTGTCACATAAATTCAATTATTTTTCATGTTAGTTCAACATCTATTTCGTAATGATACATCTAGACATATATCACTTGAGATAAAAACTTTACCCTTATTCATAATATTGTAACTTATATAAATATGGTTGTTGACTTATATAATTATTATTAAGTAATTATTATTATTATTATTTTGCTATTGATAAAAGAGTGTGGATTATTGGATTCTTCAAAGTTTTTTAGGTTGAAATTTGAAGTGGTCAAGCTACGTAATAAGTTATCGTAACTCAATTGATAAAGAGAATAGAAAACAAATAAGAAAGATCAATTGAGAAACTATAATATAGATTAAGGGTATGTTTATTTATAAATTTTGTGTTTTTATTTGTAAAATGATTTGATGTTTATGTAAGGATATGTGGTTGGTATTGAATTTTAAAAAATGATATTTGAATTTATTTAAAAGATATATGGTTGGTAGTGAATTTTGAGGTTGATATTTAAATTTCAAATGCATTAAAAATGTGCAAAACAGAAATCAATTTTCCAAATTTTTGATGAAATGATTTTATTTTCAATAAAAAGAAACAAAATTTTTAATAGATTGCTTTGTTAGGAGATTAATGCACAAATAAATTATCTTTTTGTATTTATCAAATGATAAGGAATCAATATTAAAATAGAAAAAAGGAAGGTAAATAATAATAAAAAAGGTGAAAAATGTGGATATTTACCATTATATTTAAATGTTGACCAGATAATTTAAAAAGATTATCGTACCCATTTTCATATAACTTAACAAAAAAAAAAAAATCTCATGGAGGTCAAAGTTGGAAATTATTCAGAAAGTGAAATTACCTATCACACGATATAGCAAAATAAAAATCAATTTTTTTTTTCTTCTTAATGTTCATATAGAATAATTTTGAAGAGCGAAAAGAAAAGAAACTAGCGAAGATCTAATTGCAATTTATTTGTTCAAAATAGTATACATGTTTAACACGATATAGCAAAATAAAGTAAGATTAGCGCGGAGGCAACTTTCTGTTATTGATTAGTCATCTTTACGGAAGGCTTGAAACTCTCTGTTCTGATTTTCTTGGGAAAGTGAAGGAAAATGATGCGGAGGCAAGGAAGCCTTCCAAGTCAAATAGGCTTGATGTTCTAAAGTTAAAAATACTTATCTGCTAATGGTATTTCATTTTGCTGTCTCTTTTGGGTCCCTTTAAGATCCAAATTAACATATAGTTTTCACTATTAATTATTTAATTTCTTATTTCCATTGCAATTATCTTATTAAGTTAATTTTTTAATTCCTTTTGTAAAAAAAATTAAAAAATAATATTACACATATAATTTTTCTATGTAAATTATTTCTTATAAATACTTTCATTCTCACATCATCTATTTAATTAATTTGTTTTAACTCAATTTTAAACTTTTCCCCTTCCACTATATCATACAAGTATTGGTAAGAAATTATTATCTTTCTATTTAGAAAAATATCGACAAATTTATATTATTTTAATAGTCCCTACAAAGAATATGATAAATTTAATAATTTGAAAATCTATAATAATCAATTAACCCAAAATTAAAGTCGAACTTGTAATTATTAATTTTAATATAAAAAATAATATAAACTTAAAAGAGAGAATTAAATAAGAGTTAAAACAATAAAAACTTTCGTGATTCTTCATTTTTCTGTGTGTATCACATCATCCGTTTTTACCTTGTTAGGTAACTTATCATAAGTTATTTTTGCATGAACTTATTAAAAAATAAATGATGATTTATTATATTTTATTGACGGATAAGTTGGTTAAATAATTTGTATTTACTTATAATTATATATATAGGTAAACAATAAGCTTAGTAAAGGACCAATTAATCGATAGATTGAAATATTTGATTAAGTTATCGTATGATTTTGAATTTATATCATGTATAATATATCGGTAAAATATTAATATCTATTATACTTTGAAATTTCGAAGAAAAGCTTGCAACATTCCATAATTATATACTTTTTTTTTCGGTGTCTTATACTTATATAACCAAATTTCTCCATTATGAAAGTGTAATTAAATATTTGTATAAAGACGTTATATTATATTTCTCATAAGAATTACGATTATCTCTTTATCTAAAAAATAAAAACTATGACTATTTTAATATTGGTSTCAAAGCTATATATCACTAATCATTCGAATTCGACTACTTTTTACGTTAGTTCAACCTCTAGAAAATTATATATTAAGGCACATCACTTGGGACAAAAACTACACCCATATCCATATTATTAAAACCTAAATTTTGTTCAACACCCTCGTTTGAATATAAAAAAATAACCTGATTTTTGGTTTGTATAGGTATATTTTTTTCATCTTCTATTTTTTTTTTTTTAATATTGTTGTTTATACCCGAATGGTTTAAAGAGATACAAAAAGAAAATAAACTAGCCCAGTTCTAATTGCAATTTACTTGATCTTTTTTATTCAATAATAAGTTAGTAAGAAATTTTTTTATTTAAATATGTGACACTGATTTTTTTACATATCTATCTTTATTGACTTTGTTTTTACTTATGTAATTGTGTTTGTTGACATGTAAATATTAAAAATATTTACAAATCAATATTTTGATAAAATTAATATTAAAGTATTTAAAATTTTATTTTTTTCTTAAAATATTAAGAATAATAATTTATATGTATATTTATTTTAATATGTATTGTTTTGTAAAAGTTTTGAGGCCAAAAAAAAAAAACACTAAAATATCCGAATGATTGGGAAACAAACACGCCATTACATGTATTATATTCCACTGACGTACCGATATATCAAATTGGAAGTCTTGTACCAATCTATATAGTGTAGACAACAGAGTTAACTCACAAATTTCCAAAACTACCCTTGCGTTCCGATTATCAAACAAAGGTCAAATTGAGTCGACAAAGAGGCATAGACAGCAGCACGAA
The DNA here is from genome assembly GCA_026225775.1 of Bursera palmeri. Classification (NCBI taxonomy): domain Eukaryota; kingdom Viridiplantae; phylum Streptophyta; class Magnoliopsida; order Sapindales; family Burseraceae; genus Bursera; species Bursera palmeri. Next base: position 29,500 of record JANKKB010012663.1, read on the forward strand.
CCGAGGAAAAGGATCAAGGGACGTGAACCAGATTATAAAATCCAGTTCATTGAACTGCTTCAAGTCCCTTCCTATAAATACCTCCGCCTCGTAAGTGACTTATTAAAGTTTGAGCTCTACCTCTGTCTCCTTCTCTAGTCAGTAGGCACAAGAGCACTAACGGAAAACGACAACTGCAAATGTTGTTGATTACATGATGAGTAGTCTACTGGTCATTGTTCCAGAGAAGTCTGATTTGCAGTAGAAATTAGGGTTTTGAGATGAATCTGGTGCGACACTCATCTATTACGACTTCGATTTCGATCTTTTTTTTTTTTTGTTTTTGCTTTTACTTTTATTGATTTTTTATATTACTTTCGCATTTCTCGAGAAATAACCAGATTTTCAGTGTCTAAAAGACTTCTTAATACTCTCTCAGCTTGATTTCGTTTTGTTTAAGCGAACGTGTGCAAGATTTTATTTTCTTGGAAATTTTGGTTGTTTTTCCTGACAAATAAATAGAAATATATTTCAGCCGAAGTCATTGATTTTCTTTCTTTCATTTTTTTTTTTGTTTTCGTTATGTTTTCTCCAAGCTCCATTTCATTTCCTTTTTGTGCAAGTTTGAGTGACGATTGAGTTTCTTCTTGGAAAATTTTGGTATTTTCTCGAGAAAAATAATAATATTTTGTTTGTGTGAGTGGAAGTGAATCGGTTTCGTTTCTTCAAGCTCCATTTCTACTTTCTATTCAAATTTCTGTGAAAATTTGATTTCCTAGAAAGAAAAAAGAAAGAAAGAAAAGAAAACTTTATTTTCAGTGTGTCCTTGACTCGTTAGTTACAAACATTTTTCTTTTCTTTTTCCAATTTTCTTACTTCGTTTGCATTTTCCATTCTGAGTCTGTGTAATAGATAATTTTCTTAGTTTCTTGCTGAAACCTTGGATTTTCTCACATTTTCTCGGGAATTTTGGATTTTCTCCAGGCAAAAAAAAGAAAAAGAAATGAAGTATTTTATTGTCCCTTTATTATTATTTTTTTAAACAAATTTACAGGAAACACGGATGTTAAGCTCAACAGATTTCTTGAACTCAGTCCCAAAATGTGCATTCTCTTCTTGTCTACCTACGCTAACGGACTTGAAAAAAAGCCTCATCAAAGCAGTCGAACAAGACAACAAAGATCAGCTCATAACCCTCTCGAAGCACATGTTCAACTACGACGACACCGCTCTCCAAACGATGAAGTCGACTCTCTCCTCGCTCCTCCACCTCTGCTGCGACAGGGACTCCATCAACTGTGCCACCTCGCTCCTCAACGGCGACCTCGGAGGCCTGGTGGCTCCGGTTAACAAGGTCAATAATGTCACCGGTCTGTTGCCGATTCACGTGGCAGCGAAGTCACACGCGGCGCGTTGCTTGGCTTTGCTGCTGAAGAAACGCGCCCGTACGGATGTCAAGAGCAAGGACGGACGTGGACTGCTAGCCCTAGAGCTGTGCTTGGCCAGTAGTAGGTAAAGGCCGTCCAAAAGAAAACACATCGTTTTCACTTTACAGTTTGTGATTATACAGAAGTGGAAAAGCTTCGTTCTTTTGCTTTATTAACTCGCACAAAAAAGGCATTCACCGTTCTTAGCAACCTATTTTGTTTTGCTTTCTGTTTTTGTTTTTGTTTTTCTCAAATTGTTTTTGCTATTTTTTTTCTTGTATAAAATTCTGTTATGTTTTTGTGATTGTTTCAGGATGGATGTAATCTGGAATCCAGATGACTACTCCATTGAAGACTTGGTTACAATGCTTAGTGAAAAGGTTTGAAACGAAAGACGTTTCTTTGGAAGGAAAATTAGTTAGATTAATTTGATGTTTTAGGACGTAATAACAGTTTTGGTAATATACTTTGAAAAACGAAAACCACTAAAAGATAATATCCAAACGGATTTCGGAAAATAATTAAAATAATGAAAACAATATTTTAACTGTCATTTCTTGGCAACAAATTAAATCTGGAAAACTTGGGAAAATAAAAAAGAAAGTAGACGATCTAATTCATTAATTGAACTTGGTTTTCTTTATTTCTTTTCTCTTCCAGGATTTGACAACGGTCAAACTACTGAGTGAAAAAACGAAGGAGATATACGAAGTGGCGTATGCGAGAGCAGTAGGAGGCCGGATAGTGGAACTAGCTGCGCTGCTTATAGTGGCGGCAGAGAAGGTGAACGAGTCGATTTTGGTGTTACACGATGCCGAATTGGGGTCCAAAGAGAAGACGACGATTTACGAATGCGTGATTCGACAAGCGTTGTTGTTGGGTAGCAACACGACGCCGTTGCGAGCTGTTAAACGGAACCGTGTACCGACAAAGAGCGAGTCCGCCGAGAAGAGGAAGCTCTTGCTTTGTGAAATAGATTTGCTTCAGCTCTTTGGCACCGTTGCTCATAGAAGCTATGCGGAGAAGAAGGTGACATCACCTTTAATCCGCGCAGTCCAGGTAAATACACATATATATAAAACTTCTTATGGCATTTTTAGTATTTTATAACTTCAATCTCGATGATGATTTTGAGAACCCTCATTGGAGGGGAAACCAAATTTGATTGAATGGACTTTATGGCCCTCATAACATATATTTGTTAGAAATCATATTATAATATTATAATCATTTGATTAATGAAGTGTGGGCACTTTCATAAATATGGGATCAAAACATAGGAACTATTTTGGTGATTCGTTCCCTCGTAAGAATGGTTTTATCGTGATTTCAGTTTCAGAACTCAGAAAGGTACAATACAGACTAGTCTGCTTCACTGCATTGCATTGCGATAAAAAATATCATCTCACCATGTTAAGTTCTTTTAAATTATTGAATTTTTCGTTTGAATGATAARGACAAAACATAATCATATTAAAATTATAAGATAGTAATAATTAATATAGTGTTGAGTCTCAGGTTCACTGGTTTATGAATGTTTCCTTTTAGCAAAAGGAGCCAATGATAAATGAATCCTGGTTATGAAGAATTGGGTGGAGATACTTTTTATATAATATATATATTTAAGCTATTATAACTTAAAAATTTGAGTTAAATTTTGATATTATTTTATAATTATTTATTTTTTTATTTTAATGATAGAAAGAGTTGTTGAATTGATATAAAAAAATTATCTTTTCTCTTTTTTATTCATAAATTATAATAAATCAAAGATTATGAAAAAATAAGTAAACTTAAAAAGTCAAAAAAATAAATTATATATATATAACTCTCGTTAAATGTTAGGAAGATTTTGACAAATTTTAGAGAAGGGTTATTGGCAGCTTTTAGAATTAAAAAAAAAAATTAATATTTTGGAAGTAGGAGGGGTTAAATAACCCAACTTTTTAGAGATGAAGGAAAATTTTTGTATAATTTTAACATATCTTAGACGCGCTTAAATCAATATTTCGTGTAATTAATAAAATATTATATATCGGGTGAATTGTAAAATAGTAGGTGATATTTTAAACTTTCTCTAATTTTTAAGTAGAATTTTGAAAGCATAAGGGAATTAAAATTTTCTTTATTTGTCTCAAAAAAAATTATTTTTACATAAATCTCATGTATAAAATACAAACAAATCACTGTAATATGGAGTATTATTTGGTTGTCTAATTTGTAACCAGGGGCTTTTAGTACTTGCCTGCAGGCTGGAGATGAAGCTGTTGTTGAACTACTTCTGAAGTCAAATATAGACGTAAATGATGCTGATCCTAATGGAGACACAGCACTTCATTTCGCTCTCAGGACATCTACGGGGTCATGCCAATATGTGCAACAAAATAGGTTTCTCTCCTGCGCCTGTGTGTTCATTTAGACTCAGATAGTGGCCTTGTTGACATATAACTGCCTTCCTGTTTGCAGGATTGTAGAGCTTCTGTTGCGGCATGGCGCTCTAGTAAGCCAAAGAAACAAATTAGGGCTAACTGCTCTTCACATTGCAGCTGCTAATGGCAGTTCCCAGGCACTTGAGGTATACGTATATTACTTCTTTAAGTCTCCTCTTTCAATTATATTATCTTAGCAATATTCTATTTGCAACTTAAAATAAACATTTCTTACAATTCTAATTTATTTCTTAAACATTTCTAATGGCATTGAGTCGACAGGTCTTTCTATTGGAAGACCCAGAATGTCTTAACTCCAAAACGGTAATGAAGGAAACGCCACTGTTTTACGCGGCTAAGAATGATCATATGAAATGTGCTGAGCTTCTTTTGAGTTGTGGAGCAGATAGTGAAGTCCTGAATTTGCGGTTGTAACACCAAAGCCCTCTTTCATTTATAATATCATTGTTCTTATCTTTCTATAATTTTTCTGTAAGAGACTTGCTGTAATTTAACTTCGAGTTGCTAACAATTTGTGTGTCTATGCGTGTAAAAACTTTTGTCATCCTAGTAGAGAGAGGCCTATAGACTTGGCAAAGTCGCATTTGCGTTTCTTTCTAAACGGAGCCAATATTTGTCGCAGTAAGTTGAACCTGAATAATTATGATTACAGTAAAGATATAAAGTGCTTTACTATTTTCCCTTTGATTCCTTTTCTTCAATCTGACGTCCTTGATTTTAAATATGCAGTGAATCTTGCTCTTGCCCTTCAACAGAAACATTCTGCTTGTCTGGAAGGTGACAAAGTTTCAGGCACTTGCGAAGCACTATTGTCTACGACAGATGAAGACACCAATTTTGATAGGTGACCACCTTGACGGAAATTTCAAAATTATATAAAATTATGAGTCTTTTTCGTCTTTATGGTTTTAAGTTTTCTAGTGCTTTTGAACTTCAGAATCAGAATCTGTTCAAGCATGAAGGCAGAGGTTTGTAAGTTTTTTGAATCTCCTAGTGGATGCGTTAGAGGCGAAAAGTGTTTTTATGCTCATGGAGAGCAGGAGCTTCGGAAGATGAAAGTGGGAGCACACTCAACTCGTTCTCCTTCAGCAGAGGAAATCAAACGTAAAATTTTTGTGGGGGGCCTCCCTCTTTCACTGGATTCTGGTGAGAAACCTGCCGCAAACAACTCATAGGAGTCAAATTTAAGTGTCATATTCCAACTAGTGAAATTATTAGCCATTATGAGAGATTTGATTAACAAATGAACTTTTTTGTTTTTGTTATCCTATTTATAGTGAATGACATGGTTCTCTCCTTCCAATTTTATGAATCAGAGTTGCTGGGCAACTATTTTGAAAAACATTTTGGGTCGGTTGAAGATGCCATAATTATGAGAGGTCAATCAGAAAAGCAGATAAATTCACGAGGATTTGGCTATGTCACCTTTGTAAGCGAGGAATCTGTTTTTTCAGCTGTTCAAAAACGCTTTGTAAACATTATGGGCAGGCAAGTTGAGATTAAAAGCGCTATCCCAAAATGTCTTTTACTCGCCGAGTCGGAGAAACAGTCAGTTCGACGGCAAGAACCGGATCATAATGAACAGTCTCAACCACAAGCTCAAATGCCAGGTGAGAACACCACAGAAGAGATGTCTAGTAGAAAGCTTAAAAAGGAGACGCCCAGTAGGAAGATTAGCGAAGAGATGCCATGCAGAAAGCGTACAGAAGAGATCACTAAACGTGAACAAATTTCTTGGGATAATAAACTGCAACATGGTCAGCCAAAAACGTGTGCCAGTGAATGTCAAACACATGCCACTAACTCTGAGGATAAAAACAGGCCTAAATGGGTCAGGAATTTGAAGAAGTGGTTGCCCCAGTTCTTAAAACATGTATATAAGCATCTGGGTGAAGGAGAATATGCTCTATCATCTCTGAAAGCAGATTTCAAGGCTGCGTTTCGCATGGAACTGGATCATGCCTCTCTCGGGTACTCGAAGCTCAGTGAATTTATGAGAACCTTTCCAGACATTTGTCGCGTGAAGGCAGGGTCTATAGGCAGCACTGGTTCACCAAACCACATGGTGCTCCTTCCTAGCCTTCCTAAGCCAAAATCGAAAGTTCTCAAACGACTCACAATGAACTGCTCGTCCTTCCCGGTTACACCAATTGTCGACAGCGGGAATAGTGATTCTAATGATGAGTGTCCTTTGAACGTTCAGTCAGAGATAAGAGAATATGCTGGCCTCTTCATTAGCAGTGCTGAGGAAAATGCGTCCCATGAGGTTGCCGCAAGTGATGGAACTCAGAAGGATAAAAATTCAGCCCAGCAAGATGCATCACCTGGTGTGCGTCCTAGGTTTCTAGACTTTTTGACGCCAGGAACGTTCTCCATTACTCAAAAACCCACAAATGACGGAGGTGATGGAGATCCAAGAGACCCCAACAACGGGGGAACTTGCCTGGAGGGGTCGAAAATAATAAAGCCTAAGCCGAACAGACATTGGGTTCTGGAGTGGCTTGCCAGAAAAAAGAACAACTCATCTCTGTTCTTCCTTCGCGAATTCGATTTCTATAAAGTGAGCATGCAATGAACGATACTTAAAATCTCTCTTTAATTATAATATCATTGCTTTTGAATTTATTATGTTGTGGGTGTGCATGCAGAATTATGAGGCAAGCCTTAAGGAAGGAAAATGCTTTGGGTGCAACAAAAGTAAGATGACGTGGTCCAACCTTCCCTGCAAACACTTGCTGTGGTGTGGTGATTGTAAACTAGAAGCTGAAAGAGTTGATGACAGATTTGAGCACAAATGCGTGTTGTGTGATATGGAAGTAAAGAAAATCATCTTTGTCCCACCAAATATATACAGTCTCGACGAGTTCCCTCATTTATGTCGTCCTGATCATAGACCAATGTAAGGCAATGCCAAACCTATCTTTCGGCGTGCTGTTTATTTCTCTTATATATAGTTCAAACAAGAAGATGCTATATTAATTATTCGTTTTTCCTTATCTTTCTGGTAATATTCTTTTTTTCACTTATTTTGTAGTCGACGTAGAAGAAGAATCCCTTAGACATGCAGATAGGAGTATGTAAAGCTGCTCATGTTCAGTGTACACACTAGTTGCTCTCAGAACTCATATTCATACCTACTGTGGTGAAAACAGGTGTCCGACGTTGTAAGTGTACACTAGTCTCGGACAACTTTTTACCTCTTTGCAAAACCTCTTGATCTCTTCTGTTGATTTGTATATATAGATTGATGGTACATATAATCATTGAATCCTTTGCATATTTCCATAAAATTTGTCCTCTATGTGATGGTATCAAGAACTTTTGACCATAAACCACGTAGGAAATTAATGCTTCCCGTTACTAGACTAGTAATCACATACATGCAAACAAAAGAATTAGAAAATGAAAAGACAATTTCTTTGTTAAGCTTGAAATT
>JANKKB010012677.1:0-20873 GCA_026225775.1 Bursera palmeri
GAATGAAGATTTGGAAATAGTGCCTTAAGTGGTGCCAATGTCTCTTCCCCTCTATAGACTTCACCTGATGCAACATACAAGTGAACATCACTTCCAAATCCTAATGCTCTCAGCATCACGCCAACTTCCTCTGGAGTGAGTGGGCATCTTCCGTGCCTCCGGACTTTGTCAGGGTTGCTTACCTGCATGACATACCAAAAATAAACATGTCAACTAACTGTCGCATGCTATTTAAAATGTTTATTGTTTCTTTGAGAAACAATCAAAGTCTCACATGTAAACTTTTCCACCGCTTTCGAATTGCACCAAGTTCTGCCCTTTCTTTGTCTCCACCACCATAATAGCATCCAGAGAATGCAAGCATATCAGGTTCAAACCTACAACATGATAAATTTTAACTTGAATAAGTGGATTTTTCCCTTCCTATATGAAATTCTAGAAGTAAGTTGAGATAAAAATATTATTGATGCCATCAAAAGACAAGTTTCTTTCATTTCAATATAATAATTGAGATTAAAAACAAAGTGCATCTTACCTCAAGTGCAGAGTAAGGAAATGCTTGGTTTTTATCCTCATCCTCTCAACCAAGGTTCTACCCATTTCAAGAATAGAAGGAGTGAACCTTAAAGCGTGGTAGTTAACTCTACATCTTAACTTTTGCAAATCTATATCCAACTTATTTGAAAGCCTGTAATCAAATTTTGTGAGTTGAACAGCCTGCAAAGTAAAAAGGATGGCCAGAAACTGGTCAGGTCATAAATGAAAAAAAATCACAGGCTCGTATCAAGCCATCATCATCATCCTTCAAGAGCAAAATATCATAAGTTTTAAGAATGAATGAAAGTCCAAATGAAACGCTTTAAGCTTACATTTTGTCTTTCTAAGAGATAATAATTATTAATGTTCCTTAATTATCAAAGTTTTAACACTCGGCTCTCACAAATATGCAACGAGCTGGTGACATAATATTCCTATTGATGTTACAGCTATTCTTCTGTTTCTCTGTCAAATATTTTACAAAACAAACTGCTGCAGAGGCCTTCATGTATACTAGCATTTAGAAAGTTGCCTTTTAACTCCTTTTATGTTCTACTTGCAAGCACATATCCAACTTAGAAGTTCATAGGAAACAAACTAACTAAAGAGACCTTCACTTAATATCCGGGCTTTGCTTGGCTAAGTTCAAACACATTTAACATTTATTGGTAATTCTACACTTGAAAAAAGTCTGTCAGCCTGGCCCATAATATTTCACTTCACCTTGTACGTTGCTGTAGGAAAATAAAACTGCATTGGGGTGCAAGAGATTAACTTCTGAAGGAAATAAATGTGATCATAGTGCACTTATGTTACTCTCATGTAACAAAAAGTTTATATTAAGAAAATATGGAATTTTAAACCTAGAATCTAGAGATGCAGATCCCATAAACCTGTTCAACAAGTAGCTATACTTACGTGCTTTTTACTGAGCACAGGTAGAACATGACTTTGATAGAACTGTGGAGAGCACTTCCTTGGAACACGCATGTTATGTGGAGTTAAAACTTTCCCTTGCTTCGCAGGGAGCTGTTTGATGATTTCCACATCTCTTGAGAGAAACGATATGAACCAATCAACATCAAAAATTTCCTCAAAATTGCTGCACCAGATGTAAAAATACAGATTAACTCAGAACCAATTAAGCAAACAGTAATCATAACGGTGATCTGAAAATGAGGTATGACCACGGACCTGGAATCCTTCCAGTAAGATTTGTCATCCAGCTTTGGGACAACAAGAGTTGCATTCAAAATATACGCTGCAACAACAGCATCTGTTATCTGCAGCAATTTATGTACAAGACAACCCGTATTAAAAATAATTTCAAAAACATACCGGCATTAAAACATAATGATATGCTCATGAGTTACTAAATTTATGCAATTCCTCAATATCCTAGACCAGGTTTGATCAGCATTAGAACCTATAGCAACAATCAGCGAGTAAATGCATAGAAGAACAACCTAAAGGAGAGAATAAGTCAGTATATATCACAGTAATAAAGGTGACTTCAATTTTTGCAGTAAGTAATATATTCATCAGAAGATACATCAGTTAAAATTTACCGACTCATAGAAACCCCATTTGTTAGCCATAAGCAAATCAACTAATCAAATATAATCCAGTTGTAGTGTGTGTATATGGCCAAATTTTCCAAGATAAAAAACTTGAAGACACTTCAATATTCATTTGACAAGTCGAAAGAAAACTCTTGAGAATATGCCTAATTTTTCGCCACATATAGAATATTAATATATAATGTGCTTCCCTTTGATAACTTACGCCGGTCCTCTGTTGATTTAATCCTCCACTAGTAGCAATCAACAAGTATCGATTTGGATGCGTTTTGCCTTTAGCAGCTGCAAATCATTCAACAAAACAAATTCTATTTCACCACCAAAATTGAACTTCAAAAATAAAATCCCGAAAACAACTAGAAATGAAAATCTCCAATCATACATTATAAATAGAGCAGCAACGCTCAAAACACAAACAACTCAAATTCTTCGATTTTCGATAACTAAAACCTAAATATTCAGAAAGCAGAAATCAGAATTTACGTTGAAACTTATCCCCTGAAGTACTGCAACCGTAGTAGAATTTCGATTCCTTTGACCTCCACAAATCTCGTACAAAGCTCCCTCCATTTTCCTATAAACACAATCAAATAATAAAAATAAATAACGATAAGTCAATATTCAAACGACACCGTTGAAAAAAAATTAATAAACGAAAACACACTAACCGGAATTTGAAATGCTGTCCCCGTAGAATTCCTCGCCAAGGCCTCTCCGGTAATGAACTAAACGTCAAAACAAAAAAACAAAAAAGGACGTCAAATCATAACTGGCGTAGAAAACGCCGTAACAAAAATAACAAAAAAAACCGCAAAAAAAAGAAAAGCGGAGGTGGGAGGAGCGTGAGTGGACGGACAGATGAGTGATAACGCGAGTAGCGACGTTGGAGGTGGTTGTTGACGACAGGAGGAGGAGAGGAGAAAAGCGAGAAGGTGACTAAGACGAGGAGGATGCAGCCGGAGACGGCGGAGACCAACGGAAATAACTGTCGCCGGCGCCGGAGCAGGAATATGAGGTGGCACAGAGAGATAGCCATCCGACTACTGTGACTCTCCTTCTTTTTCCTCCTCATTGCGTTGTTGCCACTCCTGAGTACTACTGTGATAGAAATTTTGTCAATTTTAAAACAAACTCCGGAGGTTGTTTTTTTTTTTTTTTTTTTTTTTTCTGGGAACAACGGCAAGAACAACAATAACGATTTGTCGTTGTTACTGTTATTGCTACTGCTGTTCTTCTCGTTGTTGTGTTGTACGTTCGCTGCTGCTCTGCTGCACCAACAAAAGCATTTTTGATTTCACCACAAGAATCTAAAAGCTCGGCCTTGAACTAATCGCGCGAAAATGTTGCAGAGAGTTTATGATGTGAGTACTCGGACCGGACTTGAACCAATAGGGTATCGACACGTGTGTTGTTCGCCAATGTTTACAAGTAAGCAATTTCGTATGTGGAATTAATTTCTATCCACTGACAAAAATAGTTTTTTAAAAAATTGTCTTAATATTAGATAAAGGGAAATTAAGAAAATTCAGATAATTGATTATCATTGCTTCTTTACTTCCATTTACGGTTACTCTTATTTTCTTTCGGATAATTCTTTTAGAAATCAAAAGATAAATATTAAATTCCATTTGATTTAAATTACTTTTTTTTTCTTATTATATGGAAGATAAATAACATGAAAATTTTATTTAATTTTACCCTCTCAATATTAATAATTATTTTGTAAAAAAAAAATTGAAAGTGGGTGTGAGTGCTCACACACTATCTTATTCCAACCTCTTTATTTCTTTCCGGCAAGATCTTTGTTGCTTAAACTCTCTTCTTTTTCACGTGTGAGGCAGGTGCTCACCCGACCTTCCATTTGTTTAATCCATTCTAGTAAGGAACCAATATTCCACGAGTAACTAGAGCGCGTACGGCTGAATTCGATGAGATCAAAGGAAAAGACCAGGTCTTGGGTCGGCCCACGTAGGCGGAAGCGCGTGGTGGAAAATGTCTAAATTACATTGCATTGTCGTTTTGGAGCTGGTAATAACGCTCCACAAGGTGATTCAAAGGCGGGCTTCTGTCGTTTTGTGCTTAAACATTATCAGAATCTTAGTTTTAGTGGTGTTTTGCTTGTGAATCGTGTAACGGATCAACCCATCTTCAAACTGTAATTATCTCCTTAATTTAAGGGTACTTAAGTAAACTCGGCGTCTATAATGATAGTTATCTTTCCGCTAAAAACACATTCCACGCTCACCATTTTGTCAATTAGAGGTAAGCTAATATAAAAATTATTTCCATCATAAATCCTTTCTTTTTCTTTTTCTATTCATTATCAATCAAATAATCAACCATAAATTATATAGGTTATAATTCTTTACAAAATTTGGGTATTTTTTAAATGAATTTTAATTCAATAAAATTAATTCATGAATTTATTTATTTGAAAAATAAAATAAATGTTTGATGTAGATTGACTAAATTGATAATCATAAAATATTTGAACATATATTCAACTATTTATTATTTAGGAGATTAGTGTAAATAATTAATAAGTCCTAATTAAATCTTATCATTAGTTAACGGATTCCCATCCATTTGGTAACGATTGGATGATCACAATGTGGTGAAATGATATAATTTTATTTGGTGAAATTTCCATATCAACCAAGTGAAGGACAGAAATTATCATTTTGTGATTAGCTCTGAGTTTCATGTTAATTAGGTGACAATAATGATGGTTAGTTGAGTAGCAACCAAATTAAAAATCATAATTCACCTAACCCTAGGCTAAAATATTTGTGGGAAGTTGTTAAAAGGGTTATGCCTAATAATATAAGTTATAGTTTCTATGTCATTTGATAATGAAAGAAACTTTATTATATAAATCATTTGAACCACTATATTATTTTAAAAAAACTCATTATATATAATTTCTTTTTTATTCTTTTATGTTGCCTCATATCACTCTTGTGTCTTGTTATGGTATGATTTAAATGGAGTTAATAAACATTTAATTAGCATATATATTTTAGGTCATGCCATCATTATGAAAATTGATACCCCATAATAATTTAATTATTATTATGAAAGATATGTTCAAATGGCCATATAATATTTGATGAGTCGAGAAGCTATTAAAGTTGATTTGACCAAAATGATAAAGTACATCATTTGAAATGTTGGATTTTTTTTTTTTTTTTTTAATGACTATCAAAATGATGTGTACTTTGCAATTGAAATTGAGGCAAGCACGACTTTGATTCAATCTAATAATGAATGTTAGTAATTACATCAAAGTAGAGGCTCCTAGTTATAGTTGAACAAAGAATTGTATCTGGAAAATGTTCCAATCACTAGTGTATTATTATAGACTTTGTTAAGAATAATTAAATTTTTCGGCCACCAACTTCTTGTGAGTAATAAATGATTGTGATTCTTATTTTTTATTTATTTTTTTAAGATTAAATATATATACATGATAATTATGAAATTGAGTATGACAAAAATTAATTTCATATTAAATTGTATACTCTTCATCCTTGAATCACTTAACTAATTACATGTAAAAAGAAAATTAGATTGAATATTAGGTGAGTAATTAATTAATTAAATTAGATTATTTAAGTAAATATAGAGATAGTAGTTTGTGATGTATTCCCTTATTAAATAAAATAAAGATAGTTTTAATGTGTACTTTAAGACATATATTAATATCTCAGAAGTCTCTATAACGTCTCTTAAAGAATTGAACTCAATGATCAAGAAAAGTAATTTGTTATATTAAAAATTATTAAAAATAGTGCCAAAATAATTTGGATTAATTTTAAAAAATACGAAAATTGTAGAAGATTTTTAAAAAATTATATGTTATTATCGTATCCTAATAGACTGAAAGTTATTTTCGAGTTGTAAAGCTTTTCGTCTAGCGCTCGACAACCAAAAAATAATAATAATAATAATTTGTCGGTCTATCGTTTAGTGGTCCTAAACATATATTTTTTTTAAATCATCTTTATGATTTAAAATTATCAAAGCTTACGTGAAAATTATAAAATTGAATATATAGTTTATTAGACGTTGGATAAGGTTGGTTTGTTTTAAATTTATATAACTGACGCCAACCCCATGTGAACTTCAACGGAGCTTAGATGCCATCAACGATGAACTCGTCAAGCTTCAAGTTATCCAAAAACCAATTTTAAAATAATATGGATTGGCCGGTCCAGAAAATGTCTGAACCAGTCGGCTTCTTCTTAGCTCTTATACGTTTCAAATTAAATTATGTTCTAAGAAAAGACTGCATTACTAAACAAACCCCACATTGTTTCTGAATGCATTCACTTTATAAACAATCTAATCCATATAATTTGATTTAATATTATTTTGTAATCTTGCTGGAGATGACACTTGAGCTTAATGACAATTTCTTATCTCCGATCAGGAACAGAATCCTCGTCATCAACCTAATGAAAAAAAAAAAAAAAAAAACCTATGAGATATAATATAAGTAACATCGTCAATTTTGTTGATTTTTAGNAATTAAAAAAAAAAAAAAAAAAACCTATGAGATATAATATAAGTAACATCGTCAGTTTTGTTGATTTTTAGTAACACCTAACCCCATTTTCACGATTCTATTTGAAGATAGGTAAATCTACGTCAAATTATTAGGTCTTTTGATATTTTAAACAGTAAAAGTAAATAAAATATCACTAACAATTTTTATTTTAAATAAAAAAATAATTTCTTAAATCTAGCACGGTTGGTCCGCTCCATGCTCTACCAAAAAATGAAGCTTTTTGAACTTCGGTCGAATCCATGGTGTCGTTTTGACATTTTAAGGGTTATCACTTTCGGGGATCGGTTCCTCTCCATCGAAACCCTACCCTCTTCATCTCCTCATCCTAATGTCTGAATTATTTTTAGCATAGATTAAAATGTGAATTATTCTTAATGTGTAATAAAAATCTAGATTTATTGATAATAACAATAAGAGCAATCTACATAACATAGATTGTGGAATATTAAATGCCCAATTTGTTCACCAACCCTTAATCCTCCAACTCTTGGAGTTGGCCTACCCCCATCAAATTTCTAGCTCTTCTTTCTTCATTTATTGTTGGTTTGATGAAATTTATTAATACGAGTGTGAAATCCTTCTGTTTTACATTTTTATTATTTTTCGTTAGTAAGAGGTTTAATAAGATCCATTCATACCAGTGTTTTATAACGTTTGAAAAAATAAAATAGAAGATTGATAGATTTTTTTTTTTTTTTTTTTGCCTTGTAAAATATTAAAATGAGATATAGAAGTTTAAATTCTCGGTGTAGAGTGTGATTATATTATTTAAAATTTTGAGAAGAATTATTATTTTTAAAAATATTTTTCAAGAACACTTTTAAAAAAAGTAGAAATTTCTATAAAACTAAAATCCTAGTCTGTCTCGTGTGACTTGAACAAAATTTAATTTTCTAATTAATAAGCTGGACCATAAAACAAAAAAAAAAAAGGGAAAAAAAAAATAATAAAAGGTGGAGCAGAAAGAAGCCATCAAATCTCTCTCCTGCACGATGATGACGAGTCCAGGTAAGCTCAAAGCGTCGAGCTCCGAACTAGACCTGGATCGACCCAACATCGAGGATTATCTCCCTTCCGGAGCCTCCATCCACGAGCCCAGCGGCAAGCTCCGCCTGTACCTAGTTTACTCTCCCAATTTTTCACTTCTACCCCTCCTCATCACTCGCTTGCTCGCTCGCTCACTGATTTTTAACCTTTTTTTTTTCTTTTTTAATTTTCAGGCGTGATTTGCTTGACATTTCGCCCGCGCTCACCGAGGCTGCTGGGGCCATTGTTGATGTAAGTTTTTCGTCAGCTGGGTCCTGTATCTTCATCCCAATTAATGCTTTTGTAAAGTGAATTATGAAATTTTAGTTAATTTCGTTCTAATAACTCATTGCGCTGGTGATGTTTTCAAAGAACGAGTATTAACATGTTTAAGATTGAGTGAACCAGGACTCATTCACGCGATGTTTCAAGTCGAACCCTCCGGAGCCTTGGAACTGGAACATATATTTATTTCCTCTGTGGTGTTTAGGTGTGGTCTTTCGATATTTCATTCTTTTCCCTCTCAGGTTTGTTTGTGTTTCTTGTCTTGTCTTTAATTTTATACTTCCATTTACTGTGTTCTTCATTCATATGCTCTGGGTAAATGGTAGCTGAATGTTAGGAGTTTTGTAATTGTAATGATTGTTTACTGCGAAGATGAGTCCTCGTCTATTTTGTTACTTTCATTTCTATGTTGATATGGGTTCTGTTACTGTTGCAATTATAGCTTTTGAGGAGTGTAGAGCAAATATAAGCTGAATTTTGTTGTATTTAGCTGTTATAAAACTTGCGCCATCAGGCTCAAATGCAGTTTGTAATTCATTAACTCCTTATGATAAGTAAACTGGACATTATTACTGGAGAGTTGATATGGGTTTCTGTTTAATTTTTTTTTTTGAGGAAGGCTTTAATTGAGCTAATGGTTTGTATTAAAATGGTTATTTATTTATTTATTAATAATTTTGCACTTTTTATGTAAATATTTTTCCTAAGTATTGCATTTCCAGCTCTCTGATAAGTGCCAATTGAATCTGCAGGGTTATAGTTTTGACAATAGGATGGATAATATTCCTTTCGTCCTTCATTCCGGTCCATTTTCTACTGAAAGGACATGATAAGTTGAGGAAACAGCTAGAGGTGCGGTCTCTCTCTCTCTCTCTCTTTTTTTTTTTGTTGGTTAGTTCTTGTTTTTAGCCATTCATATTAGTTTACCCTGTAAAAGAATTTTTCCCTTTTTCTTTATCTGTTCAATATATGCTAATAAATAAACCGGCTATTTAAATAGTGTGTTCTTGATTATATTGTTGCTCTAAAACAAAGTTCTTAGGCTGTTAGTGTCTTGCTTGATACGTGTAATTGTTAACATGAAGTTTCTCTTAGCTTGTAGACTTTTTTACTTCTATTCCTAATAACGTGAATGGTTTTTTGTAAGACATATTATTATTAGTTTATGAAGGGCTCTTTCACATTATCTATCATCTTATCATTTATTTATTGCTTAATGATATACATTGGCTTAAGGACATTTACATTTTAATTATCTTCTTCTTGCTTCTTGCATTTTCTACTTTGTAAGTTCTGGTTATGCACTGCACTTAATCACATCCGTTTTTCTTCTTGTGTTTTTAGAGGTGTTTGGTGGAGTTAATTTGCAGCTTCTTTGTTGCATCGTGGACTGGAGTTGTTAAGTACCATGGGCCAAGACCTAGTATCCGGCCTAAGCAGGTTCATCTGCCTCTTTTATAGTTACCCCTAAGTTTCTGTATATTTAATTTTACTTTTTGCTTAAGTATGTAGATGTGGTAATCATGTGGTTGGATAATCATCTGAGCTCTCTTTTTTTGGTCGAACAGGTTTATGTGGCCAATCATACTTCCATGATTGATTTCATCATCTTAGAGCAGATGACTGCATTTGCTGTTATTATGCAGAAGCATCCTGGATGGGTTGGTAAGCAATAAGTGTCTAAATATATGCTGAAATTACATATATGGAAATAAGAGCAGCAATATATTTTCCTTGATATTGTTGCACTCAGGCGTGGGTTTATTTACAATGAACTTCGTACAAAGAAAACTTAGTGTCTCTTAATTATGTTGAATATTAAAATTAATTGAGTAGTTTTTGTATCAAGTTTAATAAATTCAACAATAAGACACTGACGTATTATTTGAGATTTGTAGCCAGGTGCTCATAATACGGTCCCTTAGGAAATGCTTAAAATTCTCCAGACACTGCTTGAACCTGAAATTTGAGAAGGAATTTTAGATTCAGGTTTAAGGTGTCTATATATTGTGCTTTAAATAAATGGTGTTTTGCTTTTTATACTGTCTTTGTTATTCTCTGTTTTTGTTTTATTATCCTTCTCAATCTCCTATAAGTTTAAACTTCAAAAATTTCAATGCTATACCTAGATAGATAAATGAAATTTCTATAATTGAATAGATGGTACCATATTATACATAAAATAGAGCTAGTGTCACTTTGCCAGTGGCTGAGAAATGCCTACGCTTCTTGATTAGTATTCACGATGTCCGTTGAGACTATACATATAATGGATAATGTCAGTTGCAGATGTCGTTTATATTAGTGTTAATTAGCTGGCATTCTCTCTAACAGAAAACTTCATGTGCATTTTTGAAGTTGTGGAGATGTCTAAATCAAAGTTTAATTTTCATGTAGGACTATTGCAAAGCACTATATTAGAGAGTGTAGGATGTATTTGGTTCAATCGTTCAGAGGCTAAGGATCGTGAAATTGTAGCAAGGAAGTAAGTGAAAAAGTAGAATAATCTGATTAAAGAATATTGCAAGAAGATTGGGTGTGCAATGACATCTTGTGCTTATATGTTTCAGATTAAGAGATCATGTTCAGGGGGCTGACAGTAACCCTCTTCTCATATTTCCCGAAGGGACATGTGTAAATAACCACTACACTGTTATGTTCAAGAAGGTATTGGAATTATTGTTTGGGAGGACCTCTGGGTTTATTCTTCCCATAAGTGGCTGATACTTATAAATGATCCTTTTTTATTTTTATTTCTTTTATGATGATTAGGGTGCTTTTGAACTCGGGTGTACTGTTTGCCCAGTTGCAATCAAGTACAACAGAATTTTCGTTGATGCTTTTTGGAACAGTCGCAAGTAAGGAGCCATCTTTAGAATTCAAAGTTCTACTTTGTATATGACAATAAAGATGTATATGACAATAAAGATGCACTGAAATGTTAATATATATATGTCTTTTCGAATACGACCCTTATCTTTTTCCTATCAAAATAACCTTAAACTTTTATTTTCCCTAAATACTTGATGTTGCTCTGCCACTGAATGGAGGTGCCACACAACAACCGCATGAAGCCTTTCTGCTTTGCCAAAAAGCATGCTTGCATGTAATTTGGAATAAGAGTTTTTGATGTATTCATTTTTGGGTTACTTGACCAAGAAAATACTTGAGTGTAAATAGACTAACATGTTCTGTATTTTGTTTTGCTTTATTTTTTTGTATTTTGAGGTGTGGTTGCATACTTTTTTATATTACTAGATGTTGAATTCTACTATTGATTGTCTTATTTGCAGGCAGTCCTTCACAATGCATCTACTTCAACTTATGACTTCCTGGGCTGTTGTTTGTGATGTATGGTACTTGGAGCCCCAAACCCTGAAGCCTGGAGAGACTGCCATTGAGTTCGCGGAGAGGTAAATAATCTTCTTTTTGAGTTGCAATCAGTGAGTGATGGCAAAGATCATCTACCTTTTTTCTTAAGTTGAAATCCTGTGGTCCAATTTTAATGCTTTTGTGCAGGGTCAGGGACATAATATCTGTTCGAGCAGGTCTTAAAAAGGTTCCTTGGGATGGATATTTGAAGTATTCTCGACCTAGTCCAAAACATAGAGAGAGGAAGTAAGTCAAATGTGTTTATTTTCTTTTTCTAACAGTACCTAATTTCTCTGATCACTTTTTGAGTTTAGTTACTTTGTATACGTAGATAGTGATTTTTTTACAATCCCTGTCCTGCGTCTCTTCCTCCGTTCTAACCACGCATAGAAGTAGTAAAGTTCCTTTTAACTCGGTTACTATTATAAGACTTGGATTTCTTCTAGCCCTTTTAGTGTTTATACTTGTGAGTAAAATTAGATCTTGATCATGTGATCAACTATTTCAGGACCAACTTCAATGGAATTTGAGAAAACAAGGCTTGACCCAAATAACACCTAGAGGGGGGTGAATAGGTTTACACAATGTGGAATTAAAATTTACCAAATTATCAAAAACACGTTTAAGACAATTTGTGTGCAATGGACAAGTTTAAACAAACATCATTTGTATTTTCAGTGTTTTTGCATTTCATGAACAAAGCAATGAAAACTGATCTGAATCATATAATCAATAATGAGAAGAAATTAGATCTGAAATGTCAAACACATAGAAATTGATAAACAGATCTGTACCACTTAATGTCAGCAAAATAAAATTAGATTAATAAAATCTCAGCAACAATATTGTTAGCTCAGATCTGTAGCATTTAACAACAAAGAGATAAAATCAGATTTATAAAATCAAAATAACAACAATATCAAATCTGATCTGAACCTCCAAAGACAAAATAAACAGTGAACATAAAAAACATGTAGCACAAGTAAAGACATCCAGCAAACATATCAAAGCAATAAAAAATAGAGGCACAACAATTTGGTAACGAAGGGAAACCTCTCAATGAGAAAAAACCCTCCGGGTTACATGTCACCACTGAAAACGGTTTCACTATGAAGAAGTAACTTACAACCTATAAATTACTCTCTCACAAAAACTTCGTGGACTCTAACTCACTGTTGTACATTCCTGAGAACTCTCAAGATAGCTCTATTCAGCACCTCCCTCTGAATGTCTTTTCACAAGAATTGTTTTCAACTCAGCTGGACCAACTCCACCAAACCATACCCTCAATCACCTTGATGCATGGATTTTCTATCTAGGCAACCTAGATCTAACATTGGATAATAATGTTTTTACTGAATTTGGGTTAAACAAAGCTCACACAGCTCAAATATCCTCTAAATCAAGCTCACAGACTCACTCACTCCCTCAAGCTCACAGCAAAGAGCATAAAACCCATAAAAACCCATTTTCGAAATCTGTTATAAAAGCTCAGAAAATTGGGTAAAGAGTGAGATAATCAACTAATAAGTTAGAATAGAACCTAGATCTATACCAATCAAATCTCAACAAGTCTATCTAGCAAAAATATCTGACCATCTAGATAAAGAAGATGATGAACAGTAAAGACACAGGTTTACATGAGAAGGGCTCAAAAAGATGATAAAATCTTTTGAACTCATTTAAAGATGAAGAACAAATCAAGGATCTGCTCAAACCTTCTCTCTAGTCTCTCAAAGAATCCCCAAAGAATGAAAAATCTATTCCTAGAGCAGTAGAGACGTGTTTTTGAATCTGAAAATAGTGTTGAAGACTGCCACGTCACTTGAAACAACCAGTGGCAGATTTCGTAATTTTCAGTGAACTCTCTGTTTTTCATCTTGATTGATCAACAGACGAGCAAAACTAGCAGTGGCATATCTTATAATTATTGATGAACTCTCTATTTTTTATCTTGATCAATCAGTAGGTGAGCAACGTCCAACAGAGCTGAACCACTTCTATACTTAGCCTCCAGCAGACACAATAACTTCTTATACACAAACATATTTGATCATTGATCAAATTACAACTCAATAAGCAAATATACAGTATTTTCAGCTCGCATTTGAGATTTGACACAAGATTAGTCAATACAAATTAGGACTTAACAGAATTGACTTGAAATATTTCAAAGTTCAGTTTAAAGTATTTTATATTCAATCTCTTGCCTTGTAAAAACTTTTAGATTTTGCGCATACTCTGTGTATGTTCTTTTATGCATTTACTTGACTACGACTCTGGAGTTAATTTTTTCATTTTCAAAATGCAGGCAACAAAGCTTTGCTGAAATTGTGCTTCGGCGCCTGGAAGAGAAGTGATTTGTTTATTTCTCATCTTATTGTTTCTTGTATTTAACAAGTACAGAATCATGGTTGTGCCCCTAATTTTCTCATCATTAGATGCAGACTTTGATAGCAGAAAAGCTGGGTCTTGGTGGGCCTACTTCAATTTTGTTAGAAGTGTTCTCTCTGTTGCGTAAACAATTTGAAATGTTGCTAGTTGGTATTGAATGTTATTTGACGTGCTGTAGCAGAATTCTTTTTTCCAGTTTTGAACATTTTCTCATACCTGCCAAGTTTCTGCAGCAATTAAGAGGAACCGGGGAAGGCTGGAAAACAGAACTTTTTATATCTGAGAAGAGCAACTAACTTTCTGTGCATAATGTTGTCAAAAAGTGAAATATAGGAAGTGACTGGATAAAGTCATAGACTGGGGTGTCAGTACAAGGTTTTGAAGAGATAGTACCTTTGACTTTTAAAATGATAATGGCTTATCAACTCTCATACTTTTCCAGGCCACACGAGGAGGAGAAAGAAATGGAGAAAAGATGCACAGGCTGGGCTCAAGTCTAGCCTGGCGTTGGCTGTGTATGGTAGTTTTTGCCGAGAGCATTTATGTTCTCAGTGCTGCTGGGGCGGCTAGCTTATTCGCTTTGCTGTAGTTCTAATACAAAATATTGGTCACGTTTGGAGCATTTCTAAACTAAACTAATTAAGTCATAACTGACTCAATCATTTCCAAGCAACTCATAGCTGTGCTGCTCTAATGATTCTTATATATCAAATTTAATCTCAATCGGCGAAGTCACATTTATCTAATGATTCATAATCTGTCATAGATTATGTTAAATAAAAAATTTAATTCTTGATCCTAATCCTACGCAATATTAATAATAAAGAAATTACAGTCAAACTTTGACCTTGACCATCAGTATTTTCAGACTCTTCTTTTATACAACATGACCATAGACAACCGTTGGTGGTAATCAAAGGACCATATTCATACCAATGCAACCAACAAAACGAATCAAAGTGCCATAGAGTCAACCAACTTTGCTCTTGAAACGTCACACTCTTTTATAGTAAAGGCCAATGTCCCCAATTATTGTTTGTCCATGTCCACAGCACAACTCATAAACCCAGAAGAAGAAGACTCTTTTCTCCTCCTCTCTCCTCCCACTTTCTCTTTCTGTTCCTTTCCACTCCTTTCACTTCCACTTTCACACCATATACTATTATTATTTCGTATACCAGCAGCAGCAGCAGGGGGAGGAAGAAAGAGAAGAGAATTTCAAGAGATGGGTTACATGGGTACTACTTTTGCTACACTTTTTCTGATCACAGTGCTCTTCTTCTCAGCCACCACCCCATCAACTGCACAAACCTTCAAGTGCACCACCTCCGCAAACTGCACTTCCCTGGTGGGGTACGTCTCCCCCAACGCAACCACCATTGGTCAGATTCAATCCTTCTTCAACGTTAAGAACCTCCGGACCATCCTAGGGGCCAACAACCTCCCTGACAATTCAACAGGCAATTACTCCATTCAAGCTAATGAAACCGTAAGAATCCCCGTGTCGTGCCACTGCATCAACAACACAGGTGTGTGCACGTTTTTCTCTTTTCTTGGGGTTGGATAATAATGTATCCTAAATTTTCTCCTCATTAATCAATTAGACTCTGACATAGACATGACATGACATGACTGCTGGCTGTTGAATCACTCTCTTGTCACATGTGCCTAGTGTTCTTTTAATAGTTAAACGTGGAGTGGAGTGGAGCGGGGTCTGGACCCTCTGAGTTTAACCCTTTATGATTCTCCTTGTATTTTATTTTAGTATCGTACTAAAAGTGAGTTATAAAAATTATTTATTTTTTCTCTCTATTTTTCAAATCTATCGAAATATCTCCAACATTGAATTTTTAATCCTGAACTTTGAAGAAAATGCAGTTCTAATCCTCGGATTTAAGAAAAATCTCTATTAGTGAAATAGTCGTATATATTGTTTTATTTTGGTGTAAATTTTTTTTTTTCTAAATTAAGTTGATTATTTTTAACTATTTAGTTTACTAAATGTGAAGGTAAGGATAAGGAGACTCTTGTTCATATTTTAGTTTATGAATAATTTTATACGTCCAACCAATTCATATAATTAATTTCTATAATTTGAAGTGATATAATTTAATTAAATATGGATAAAATCGTAGAGAATTGATTTTATGTGCAGTATAACTTTGCATATTATTTGTTTTTTTTCTAAAAAGTAGTTCTAATGCTGAATCAGGTGTGGCGAGGAACATGCCTGTCTACACGGTGGTGCCAGGGGATATCCTGTATGATATAGCAACAAAAGTATTCGCGGGTTTGGTGACGTACCAGAGAATTCAGGAGGTTAATAATATTGCAAACGCAAGCTTGATTGAAATAGGCCAAAACCTGAGTATTCCACTACCTTGCAGCTGCGATGACGTGAATGGTCAGAAGGTGGTGCACTATGACCATGTGGTGCAGCCCGGGAGCAGCTTTGACGAAATTGCTGAGATGTTTGGGACTGATAAACAGACTTTGATGAATCTTAATGGCATTGTTAATGAAAAGAATCTTCAAGCTTACCAGCCGCTTGATGTTCCTCTCAAAGGTCTTCGCCTCTTGCCCTTTCGTTTTCCTCTGTTTTCTTGTCTATTAAATTATAAAACGGAATGTAAGTCAATTGTTTTAGAATTGTAGAGCTACACCATTATAGTGTTCAGATTGGCCAGTGTCACGTACTCCACGTCGGTCTCGTCATAAGACTTACTCTGAGTTAAAGATAGATCCAATTATTCTCTTTTTATGTAGTTTGTAGTAGTTGCCTGAAATGGAGAAAATTGTTTTAGAAGTGACAGTCGGGGTAAGCTCCTGGCAATCTTAACTCATGCTTAAACGTGAGTCCTGAAGAACCACTCAATTCCCTTTACAATCAAAGTGTTCCTGAAGTTTTTATCTATTGACCTGCCCATTTTAAAGTAGTTTTAGGCTTTTAGCTATATGTAATACTAGATGCGTACATAGTAATTGTCTATGTTAAGCCCTTTACAAATGATCAGATTTGGATGCATAAAGCTCTTGAAAGAAAAGAACTTTAAAAAACTGAGCATCAACCAAACTGCTCCAGGAAAGCATGTTAGATAACCTTTTTGCTTATAGACTCATCTTTTAAAAGACCTTTATGTCCAGGAACATAGGCTCCAATTTATTAGGAAACGTTGACTACAGAACGGATTTATAATTTTTCATCTAATTATTGAGCTTCATGGTCCCTCTTATTGATTGTCGTCTACCAGTTTTACCAACTGCTTTAAGTATTTAGGCTGCCTGAGTACATGATTGGTGGGTTGTGCCTACTCGCTGTCTTTCTTAGAGTGGTGTTATTTCGACTTTGGGGTGGTACCAGTAGGTTATAATGTTACACTAATTGTTCATTGTACAGTTGACTCAGTGGTTTTTGTTGGATAATGAAATTAGTCTGCCAANTTGAGAGGGAAATATACAGGATCATGTGCTCGTTCTAATGAATCATAGTGCATAATTAACTTAATTAATTAGCAAGATCGAGTTGTATATGAGATAATTTATGAAAGAAGTTAAAATTAGGCTGTAAACAGTCTTTTTTGTAGTCCAATTCAAGGGGCTGTCTTAAATTTCTGTGACAATTCTGGAAATGATTCAGTAAAATGGGTAGTTTTAGCCAAACATGTCAGGTTATTCTTGAATTAATCACTGCTCTCAAGCTCTAAGTTGTATTTTCTTACCTGCCTGTTATGCTTTCTAGAACTTTATGTTTTTTCTTCTTTCTTCAGTGTTAGTTACTCTGTAATTTTGTTAACTAACCAACATTGTAAGTTCTATTTACAGCTTGTAGTTCATCNGATAAGAAATGACTCAGTAGACAGCGCTTTACATGTTGCTAATGATACTTATGTCTTCACTGCTTCCAACTGTGTGAAGTGCAAGTGTGATGCTGCAAACAACTGGACGTAAGTGTTTTACTTGATTGCTTGTTGTGCTGAAATCTTATATCTTTCATTTATGTAATTCCTTGGGAACCTAATTTTTGAAAATTTTTTTCTGGCATGGCAGATTACAATGTAACCCATCTGGACTTCAATTACCGAATAATCAGACATGCCCATCTATGGCGTGTTCAGATTCAAACTCTTTCCTTATAGGCAACACCTCTTCGGATGGTTGCTCGACGTGTGCCTATGCTGGTTATTTGAACCAAAACATCCTCACAACTACAACTGCTAAACCGTTCTCCACTTGTCCAAGTAAGTGAACATTACAGGCTCTTGCATTGTTTTGCTTTGTTCTCTCAAGAGAGTGAGTAACCTATGAACAGGGGCATCGACAACTTGACATAACCTCCAAGTTTACTCTCTGTCTCATACACAGGAATATCATTTTCAGCTTGACCTTCTTATCATGTAACATTCTTGCTTTTCAAAAGGTTGTATTATTGATAGCAAGGCTAATTGATTTTTCATTGTTAATGGTGATGAACAGCTTCGGACAATGATAGTGGTGGTCCAAGGNATGGGTCCAAACTGGAACTGCATCTTCATCTCAATTCATTTGGTCCTCCTTTATCTTTATCTTTCACATTAGCATTTTGCTACATGTTATGGGTTTGCTGATTTAATTGGTGTTGTACTGAAATAGATAAGTGTAATGTGGATCATCATTTCTTCTAAGCTTGTCAGCAGGTGCAGTACATAGGGCTCCTTTCAGCTCTGAGAGTTGTTGAGACTACTACTTTGTCCTTGTAAAAGATAGTATAATTCTTTTAAAAATATATTTCTGATTAAAATTAACTTTTTCCCATGATTTTAGATTTTATTGAAATTACTCTTTTCTCCTGATTTTCAATTTATTCAAAATTACCAATTGATCCTACTTATGATTTATTGAAAATTACAAATTTTTGTTTACCTCTTTTTACTGAAATGACTACTTTACCCTTAATTGTAAATTTACANAGTCTTTAAAAAATTTAACTATTATAATTTTTTTAATTAATTCACCAAGTAATTTCATTCAACTTTAATAATAGAATTTAAAATTATAGCACAAACATGTCATAACCTAAATTCTTAAATTCAGACACATCATCATCCACAAAATCGAAATATATAAATTCATCCATTATTTAAGTATTTCAACTAGTAGATCATTTATCACAACAGAAAAATCTAAAACAAGAAGGTATATAACATGAAGCTATTTATTTTAATGCATTAACAGAGAGTAATCTCCAATGCCACGCATATATGCTGCTTCATTATTTGTTTGGCGCAGGATCAGTTGCCTCGACAGCTTGTTAGCTTCAACTGCAGCACTTGGAGAACCTTCATCAACGTCTCCANAACTCTTGCACTAAAGCATCAAGGTTGCTTTCTTGAGACATAAAGATGAGATCTATATCGGGAAAAATTTCTGCTAAGACTTTATATTGGGCAGGGCGGTAACCTGACAATATCAAAGTACCGGATTCTGTCTCAAGATGGCGAAGGTGCTCCTCGACCTTGGTTTGCTTTACCTTCTTGACGAATCTGCTTTTGAAGCTCATCAAGTTGCTTTTCGAACGTGTCGTATGATTTCTTAAGATCATTGTTCTCATTATTCTTCTCCTCAAGCAGCTTTTCAGCTTGGATACTTTAGTTAAAGCAACCTCCAACTTCTTGGTCCGACTAGAAGATGAAATCAGCCCATATCTGATGGCTTTGCGATTATGACTGAGAATGAATCCAGCCTTTTTCAAAACAAAAAAAATGACATTAAGGAGATGTCCTNGGGAAATAATAGTAAATGAACGGAGGGAAAGAATTACCTCTGTGCACTACTCTCAAAGCTTGGCCAAATGCTTGTAAAGGGCTCATCTTGGTAATCTCTTTAGAATTCCTCTTCGGAACCGACTTTGCTAGATGGTTGATGGAAAGCAGAAGGTGCTCAACTCTGGGTTCCAAATAATAAGGAAAGTCATTTAGCATGAGATAATCGGAAGCAGGGTCTGGAGACATAGAAGACTTGACCCCCGAAGCTGAGATAAGTGGCCGAGAAGTGTACGATGAAGGTCTTGAATCTTATGATTTCTTCTCCTTTCTCGAATCTGAAGCTTAGAGTAATCTTGCCCTTATGACGGGTATGGCTGCAGCCTGCTGGGATTGGGCTTGGGTCATCATCCTTCTCATCCGTAAAGGGCGGTTCTCACCTTCACAACGTTCAGGAGCGCCCCCATTGGCTAAGGAAGAGTTGGAATCATTTTCACCTGAANAAGGAATAGACAGGTCAAAAGAATATGAAGAACTCTGACTTACCCAAAGGCAGGCTGGGGAAATGCGGTGGGGCTTGGGAATTTTGTAGTTGGAAGAGATTCTACTCTGTACTAGAGATTTAAATATTAATGTTAAACCAAGGAAATATGAATTCAAAAAGATGTTCAATCAAAATCATCACTGGAATATTAAAACAAATAGGAATCTGAAATGGTGAGCACCAGTTACCACTAACAAAAAACCACTTTTCCTTCCATTTCTTTCAGTACTAGGGGTACATCTCGCAGGGCGGTTTGAAACCTCCCAAGCTCCAAAGTAAAAGCTATCGGAAGAGGTCGACTTCAAACGATAAAAATACTGAATTTCGTCTATATTCTCCGGACTCCTGCCACGTCTTATAACAAGCAACAATTATACGCCAAGCATTTGGACGAATCAGAGCAGAAGCCAATTGAAGGCCACTCAACATTCAAGCAAGGAAAGGTTTAAATGGAAGTCTTAAACCATCAAGTGGACAAGAGAGTATGGCAACTTCACCTTCCTTAGGTGAGCTGCGAGACTCACCTGTTTTGGGTAAACGCATAAAAATATTATCAGGAACTTTGTATTTTTTTCCTGAGCCCTACCAAGTCCTTCTTGTAAGGTTAGGTGAATACCCTAGGATCAAATCAAGATTTTCCAACAAAGAATTAGATGAAATAATACTCACAAAACTCCTTGTAAAATGCTTCAAAAGCTTACCCAAATCTTTTCCAAATGGTGTGAAAATGAAGTATGTTGAAGTGGCATTGGCTAAGAACACCTTCCCACCTTTGATTTGATTATTTATGTGCTAGCAACCTTTGATTTTGATGAACCAAAATCTGC
>JANKKB010012686.1:0-13720 GCA_026225775.1 Bursera palmeri
ACTTTAGCACCTGATTTATGAAAGTAAGCCCTGAAGAGCCCAATTGTGGATTCAGTAGGCAAGTTGTTGACATCTTGAAAGATGAAAAGGTCAAATTTGGGAGTTTTGACATTCTTTTAGACAATGAAGTTCGCGAGGGATTGAAAAAGTTCTCTTGACTGGCCAGTATTTCCTCAGCTTTATTGCAAGAGGGAACTCCTTCGGGTGTGACATAGCAATCGCAATGCATAAAAGTGGTGAACTGAAAGATGTTTTTTGAGATCATGTGAATGAAACTGTTGATGGAAGTGGGAAGAGTGGCATCTCAGAAGCAACTGGGGTTAGAAGTCTTCTTAAACTGGCCAACCTTTCCCCGGTTGTACTACAAAGTTGAGCTGATAGGAGGATGCGATATTGTAATGGAGTTACAAAACAATGGAGAGCTGAAATCCACCCTCTCTGAGCAGGGTAGATGCGATTTTCAATAATTAATACAACATAAACCTTTGGATAGATTTCGGGCCTCTTTTGACAGATGTGCTTTGACATTATGCATTTTCCAAAATTTTGCTTTATATACTTTTTGCTTAGTGTATGTCATCATGTCATGAGGTTTTCTGGTGTATTTCTGGTTGCACTCAATACAATATTTGTGACAAATAGAAGCTTAATTATGAATTTTTAGGTTATTTGTTGAATATTGTTCTAAGTTGGGCTACCATGTTAATGTTCAGTTTTTTCCCCTTCATGGCTTCACCGGTTGAAGATACCAGCGTTACAAAAATTCAGGTCAGGTGGTCTAATTAGGAAGTGGTGGCTTGATTGGGAAGTTCCAAGAAATTAGAAATTTGTACTAATTTTTATTTCTCTTCTTTTGAGACTTTATAATTAGAGTTTTGCGACAATACTTTTCAAGTCTATTTTTCTTAAATAATAATTTATTTATAACATATAATTTGATTAAAATGTAAATGTTAGTTAAAAAAAAGAGAGAGCCTCATTTAGAGTTTTTTTTATTAGGTTATCTAATTATATAAATGAATTAAATTACAATTTTATACATTTATTTTAAAAAAAAGTTATATAAAGGCTACTTAAAAAATTACTAAAGTTAGAAGATTTTGTTAAAATTTGATTAATTTATGAAAAGTTTAAATATCATGATCGATCGAATACTCGATATTATCCGTTAGATACTATTTGATGTTTGACAAAACTTGTCGAAGACTCTAGAATGATATCATCCGAGATTCAACATAGTTTATTAGACATTATTAGAAGTTGTTTAATCCGTTGGACATCAACAAAATCACTATGTGAACAAAATTTGAAACTTAGGTCAAAAATCAAATACACTTCTCCATTTCGATCAACTCTTGCAATTTTTTATTATTTATATAAATATGGTTTTCTCTACAAAACGTGGGAGTTTATATACATGGGTTATGAGGTTATCCGTTTAAAAACGAGCATTAATTCAAATGTGCATAAAATGCCGCCTAAATTTGTCAGTGATACAACGTAAGGGGGGCCCCTGTACAAACAAAGAAGCGAACGTAGACACTAGAGATAGATGGAGGTGTCAAGGCTACCCATCTCAGCATCACAAAGAGGGAAGCTAATATCTGCTGGCTACACTTCTCTTTCTTCTCTTTCTTCAGTCTCTTCTTCTCAGCTTGCTCGTGGTATTTATTTATTTTATTTATTCATTTTCTTCTATTTTATGATAGTGTAAGTAGGCGCGTACAAAGTGTTTGTTATTATTCCTAAACGGAGTTTTTTACGCCCAAATGATATGTAATTTCAATATCTGATCAATATTTTCTAGAATTCTAGTTCTCTAACGGTTATTTAATATAAACAGATTTAAGAATTTCAGAGAGCGAAGCTGTTGAAATTCTGGAGGTTGCATCACGGGGTAGAAAATTGGGGTGGTCAGAACGCGGTCATGGAGCTCTTTCTATTATTAACGGTAATTTATTTCATCTTTTATTATTCTCATATTAATATATGCGCACAAAGTCCTTACAATCTTGAATGAGCGGCAACATGACAGACGGGCGATGCCTATGATAATATGGTACGATAATGTGCAACAAGTTAATGGCAGTTGAAATTATGATTTAAAAGTAAATTTGTTTTTCACGATACCTTTCAGTGATATGAAGCATTCGCTTGAAGGACTATTACTTTATGGATCCTTTCTGTTGTTTTTTATTTATTGAATGAAACCTATGTTATGCGTGTCTATATAATATGAATATGATTACATATTCCAAAATTTTATCCCAAAATTTGCAACCAAATGATGTGTAATAATAAATAATCAGCAAGTTGATAGTGTCATGTCCTAATAAATGATGCGGTAGCTTGAAATTATTGCCACATCACTGGAGATAGATTCCTGATTAGGGATAGAAATTTGGGATGTATAGCATTACTCATATGATATAGTGATTGCAGTGTCTGAGTTATGGCTTGTTTTAATTATTATCTCATCCAGGTGGACAGAATGCCTGGGATATGCTCCACGATGAGGATTCATTGACACGGATTACCACGTCTTGTGCAGATCTAGATAACATACTAGGTGGTGGGATAAATTGCAAAGAAGTTACAGAAATTGGTTAGTCATCCATTTCATGGCTTTGGGCTTATTTAGTTTAGTTTATGGGTTGGCCATTTGTGCATGTCATTTATACACACTTTATAGTTTGAGTACAAAGAATTGGGATATATTTCTGCTAGTGAAGAGATCATATTTTTGCTGATTCTTGCAGGTGGAGTACCAGGCATTGGTAAAACACAGATGGGGTATGGGTTGCTTTCCTTCTAGCGTACTTCAAGCTTTAAATTATGTCTTCTTTTGGAAGTTATTATAGTTAAATCTACAGGATTCAGCTTGCAGTCAATGTTCAGATACCACTTGAATTTGGAGGTCTTGGAGGGAAGGCAATATATATAGGCGAGTATTTTATTATGGTTGTTGGTTCTTGTGTTTTCTCAGTTGATATCCCGTTAAGCTAGAAGGCTATTAACACTTTTGATTTTGATATTTAGATACAGAAGGTAGCTTTATGGTTGAGCGTGCTTTACAAATCGCTGAGGCAAGCATAGAGGACATGTCTGAATATAATCGGTTTTTACGGAATGATTTTCAAGCTTGCCAAGTTAAAATGCAACCTAGCAATATCCTGGAAAACATATTCTATTTCCGTGTCTGCAGCTACACAGAACAAATTGCCCTGATAAATTACCTAGAGAAGTTCATTTCAGAGCATAGAGATGTAGGTACAATATTAAAATTTTGGTTTGGTACATACTCTAGCAAGCATCATAATAGTTAATTACTCTTCTATCTGAATCCTCTTTTTGTTCCCATTCATGGTTTTCTCTTGTAAATAGAGGTTTTTTTTTTTATTTTTATTTTTAAAGCGTGTGGATGGATCTCTTATAGATATTTAATTGTTAAAATTTTCAAACTGGGAAGTTTATTGTCTGTGTTCATGTGAAGCACACTTGTGTGCTCTTATTAGGTTTAAGGTAAATGAAACTTTCGTCATCATGTATTTATCACTTTGGTGTTCCACTGTTTGACTTAAGGTGATTCTGTGATAAACTTGTAGTTACATGTATTTAACATATTGTCATGGTGAATTTACTAATTTATTGCCATAACAGGTTAAGGTTGTTATTGTCGATAGTATTACATTTCATTTCCGCCAGGATTTTGATGACTTGGCCCTCAGAACTCGGGTACTTAGTGGAATAGCTTTGAAGTTGATGAAGCTTGCAAAAGAATTGAGTTTGGCAGTAAGAATGATTTGGATCTCTTCATAAGTATTGAAATTCTCAATTTGTAAAGAGCTTTGGAAAGTTAATTTGTTTGTATGCAATTTTATTCTAGATAAAAAAGTGTTATCTTCTCTTGCAAAAGTATTTGTTAAGTTGTTTGCTGAGTGCATTAACTTTCTTTTATATTAATTTATGGTCATATATGTCCTTATACTACCGTATAAATTTCTAATTTTTGGGACTGTCCTTTGGTTTCTGTGTTACTATTTTCTAGATACCTTCTTTTGGCAGGTTGTTTTGTTGAACCAAGTGACCAATAAATACACAGAAGGTTCGTTCCAATTGACTCTTGCACTAGGTAAGTTCAATTCTCCATCAGTTTTGGCATGTCACTTGAATTTGCAGTTTTCAGGCTTCTTGTTGTCCTAGCCATAAATATTAAAAAGCAAATGCACGAATACACTTGAGTCTTTTGCTAGTCACTTGGCATATTCAAATTCACTTCTAATATATGCTGCTAAAACATGCTCGCCAGGTGATAGCTGGTCACACTCTTGCACAAATCGGGTCATTCTGTACTGGAATGGCAATGAACGTTATGCATATATCGACAAATCACCATCACTTCCATCAGCCTCCGCACCATATTCAGTGACTAGTAGAGGGATCCGGAATTCTACTTCCAACAACAGCAGTAAAAGGCTCAAAATGATGTAAGATTTACATAAAATAATCAAGCTGGAAATATTATTCTCAACCATGTTCCTTTGATAATTAAACAAACCAAAAGCATGGATAATTTTGTTTGCATAACTTGTGCATGTGTATCTCTGACATTACGAGGATCTGCTGCTGATCTTGTAATTGTGAGGTGTTTATATAGGCTTGTTTGTAGTTAGATTTGTACATGTATCTTCTATAAAATAATTACTTTGTTATAGGACACTAGAGAATGATTGATCATCTTAGGAAAGAGCTTGTGATTTGGTGGGGCTGAGATCTTTTGTTGTGACACATCACGGGGCTCGTCTCGTGTTTGGTGAGTAAATTAAATTGAATGGACATTGTGGGTAAGCGGGACTTGATTCTTGAACATCTGAAGTTCCCAACTGTGCTTCCCCTTGATCTTGAATTCTCCCTCTGGTTGTAGGCGGTGAGGTGTCTTTGTTGCCAAAAGATTTTTTAGATTAATTTTTGACCAATCAAGCAAATAAATGTTGAATTTCAATATTTAAAGTGATCTTGGTCTGGTCATAGTCTTTTCTTGTACTACTCTCTAACCATGCTTTGCTGCCACGTGTGGGGTTAAAGGTGCGTGTGCGAGGGTCATGCAATTTTTTAGAACAAAAATGGGTGGGCAAAGGGCGGGTTGTTCTCAGCTACCAAGATGGTAATTAAGTATCAACAGTAGTGGGGATTTGAAGTTTGAATAACAAATGCATTGCATATTTTAAACAAGTATTCAACTTAAAGCTTATAATTTAAAAACAGTTTCTGACCATCACCACCAAACCTTTCACCTCTCTTACTTTCCAACAACCCACCAAATTTGATATTAGTCTGATACTATTCTGGATCTAATCATTAATATAAAATTTAGTAAAAATTCATGTGTATTTTGTGAGTGTTGGGATCTGGTACAATAGCATTTTCTGAGGTTGTGGCTAGCAGTTGCATGGTGTTGGTTGGATCTGCTTTGTATAACTTGACCCTTTAGTATGGCCATGGGGGCCAATTTGCGGACGCGATATATGGCACCCTGCTTGTGGACTTACAGTTATTGCCGTGTGTAATGAGATTGAGATTATCATAACTACTAGATTATGATTCACCACTTCACCGGGTCAGTCCAGTCCTCTGGGAAGGATTAACGTATGAAAATATTGGTAAGGATTAACGAATGAAAATACAGAAAATTGAATATGAGTATCTTTCTTAGATTTATTTTATTATATTTATGTACTAGATATCGATATTTCCCATTCGAAAGAAAACAAAACTTGAAGGCAGGTATTTAC
This sequence comes from Bursera palmeri, assembly GCA_026225775.1. Lineage (NCBI taxonomy): Eukaryota > Viridiplantae > Streptophyta > Magnoliopsida > Sapindales > Burseraceae > Bursera > Bursera palmeri. The sequence goes on from JANKKB010012686.1 coordinate 5,793, forward strand.
GAAGCTCCTACCCATAGTCAGCTGATAAGTGATAATAGTCCCTGTATTTTCAATGAAAAAAAGAAAAAAGAAAAGAGAAAAGGAAAACTTTGCGATGAAAACGATTACATCTGATAGAAAAGTGTTTTATTATAAGCGATAACACAATTGATCGAGTGGCGCCTTAAAATTAGATACAATCATGTATCGAAAGTAAGAGCCGCACCGGATTTCATCCAATCGATGGCGGAAAAACCGAAGTTAAAATCCAAAAAGAGAAAAAAGAAAACAATGAAATAAACAATGAAATTATTAAACCTTCAAATAAAACGGCATGAACCTACATGGCACCCTAAAAATAAGAAAAATGCTATATTCTTGTTTTGATAGAAAAGAAGAAAATGAAAGGCAGAGCATTTCCTAAACTCCTACCCATAGTCAAGGGTTGAGATTGTCTCCTCTTTGAATCTAACGGTCAGCTCTCCTTACCTGTCCTTTGTGGAGACGAGAAGATCAACTCAATAAGGAGTTGTTGGCTCTCTGTGGCTCTCTCTCACCCTCTCTTAACTTAAAAACACTCTTTCCATCTCTCTCAGTTCTGAGACTCGAGAGAGAGTGTCTGTTGATTGTAACAAAAACAACCTCATTATCTCCTCAACTTCAACACAACAACTTCTCTCTCTCTCTCTCTACGCGCGCACGCACACGATGGCTTCCACATCTTCTTTGACTCTATCTCAGTCGCTTCTGGCTCGAGCCATTTCTCACCATGGCTCCACCCAGTCGTCCGACCAGCACCGTCTCTCTGTTTCCACCCTCTCTCTCCCTGCTTTCTCCGGCCTCAAATCCACCTCTTCCTCCACTCCACGCGCCACCTCCTCCCGCCACCGGCTCAGCGCACGTCAGAATCACTCTCTTATCCGTGCTGCGGCGGTTGAAACCGTTGACGCCACTACAGAGACTGCTCTGGTTGAGAAATCAGTTAACACGATCAGGTTTCTGGCTATTGACGCCGTCGAGAAGGCCAACTCCGGCCACCCTGGGTTGCCAATGGGCTGTGCTCCGATGGGTCATATTTTGTACGACGAGATCATGAAGTACAACCCCAAGAACCCTTACTGGTTCAACCGTGATCGCTTCGTCTTGTCGGCTGGACACGGATGCATGTTGCAATACGCTCTTCTTCACCTCGCTGGTTACGATAGTGTCAAGGTGGGCTGGCGTGATTGGTCTGTTCGGTTTTAGATCTGAAACTTTAATTTGTGTTTGAGAACTACCGATGGTTGTTGAATTTTAATTGCCTAGTTTGAATTTTTTATTTTGTTAGGAGGAGGACTTGAAGAATTTCAGACAGTGGGGAAGCAGAACACCTGGACACCCAGAAAACTTTGAGACACCTGGTGTCGAAGTCACTACTGGTTAGTTCTAGATCTTGATGAGTAGTTTACCTACTTATTTTATGCAACTTAGTGACGTTTCAAACTGTGATTGAATCACCTATTGTGTATTTGGTACAGGTCCACTTGGTCAGGGTGTTGCCAATGCTGTTGGTTTGGCTCTTGCTGAGAAGCACTTGGCCGCACGCTTCAACAAGCCGGATAATGAGATTGTTGACCACTACACGTATAATTACTATCCAGATCTCTTTTTATTTTATTATCTTTTTTTGATATTCTGAATTTGTTTGGCTTAACTGGTTTCTTGTATATTTTTATTGTAGATATGTGATACTGGGTGATGGGTGTCAAATGGAGGGGATTTCAAATGAGGCTTGTTCCCTTGCTGGGCACTGGGGACTTGGAAAGCTTATCGCTTTTTATGATGATAACCACATCTCCATTGATGGTGACACAGAGATTGCGTTTACTGAGAGCGTCGACACACGTTTCGAAGGTCTTGGGTGGCATGTTATCTGGGTGAAGAATGGAAACACTGGCTACGACGAAATTCGTGCGGCCATCAAGGAAGCTAAGGCTGTCAAAGACAAACCCACTTTGATCAAGGTTAGATATTTCTTTCATGAATAGATTTTTGTGGTGCAATTGGAAGTCTTTTGGCTGAAAAATTTGTTCTTGATTAAGTTGTAAATTAATCTGGCATGCTTCTAAGTTTCTGTAAATTTAACAACTACCAAACAGCAATTAAATTGCAAGAGGATTTGATTGCATTTGCATTTATATGTTTTTCCTTGAAAATGTTTTCTTAGTTTTTAAGTGGCATGTTTTACTTGGGTTAGCTGTGTCTGAAATCACACTTAAGTTTTTGTTCAACTTTACATTTTGACAGGTGACAACGACAATTGGCTATGGCTCTCCAAACAAAGCAAACTCCTACAGTGTACACGGGAGTGCTCTGGGTGCCAAGGAAGTGGATGCTACTAGACAGAATCTTGGATGGCCATATGAGCCTTTCCATGTGCCTGAAGACGTTAAAAAGTAATTAATGTGTATAACTTCAATCTGTTCTTTGTGCCCTAGATTTGATTCGATTTTCTGTAACTCTCCTGTCATTTCTGCAGGCATTGGAGTCGCCATGTTGCCGGTGGCGCTGCCTACGAAGCTGAATGGAATGCCAAGTTCGCCGAGTATGAGAAAAAATACAAGGAGGAAGCTGCAGAATTGAAGTCAATCATAACTGGTGAACTTCCTGCAGGTTGGGAGAAAGCACTTCCGGTGAGTAGGGCTTTCATGATCTTGTTTTCTCTTCATCATTTTACTGTTAAGGGCTGTTTAATAATATCTGAGTGGAGAATTCTAAGTATGGAACATCAATATGTCTGTATAGTTAGCATTTGAATGACATTGGCTAGTTGGCTTGCCCATGCAGTAAATCATGATTACATATGACTTATGAATCATCTGGTGATGCTTTTTGTTTATGATTTTTCAGACATATACTCCAGAGAGCCCAGCTGATGCCACCAGGAATTTATCTCAACAATGTCTTAACGCCCTTGCAAAGGTTATCCCTGGTCTTCTTGGTGGCAGTGCAGATCTTGCTTCTTCCAACATGACCTTGTTGAAAATGTTCGGTGATTTCCAAAAGGACACTCCAGACGAACGCAATGTGAGATTTGGTGTTAGGGAACACGGGATGGGAGCCATCTGCAATGGCATTGCCCTTCACACCCCCGGCCTAATTCCATACTGTGCTACTTTCTTTGTTTTCACCGACTACATGAGAGCTGCTATGAGAATATCTGCTTTGTCTGAAGCTGGAGTAATCTATGTTATGACCCACGATTCCATTGGTCTTGGAGAAGATGGACCTACCCATCAACCAATTGAACACTTGGCAAGCTTCCGTGCCATGCCTAACATTTTGATGCTCCGACCAGCTGATGGAAATGAAACTGCTGGTGCATACAAGGTTGCTGTCCTCAACAGGAAGAGACCCTCTGTCCTCGCCCTCTCTCGTCAAAAGCTTCCCCAACTTCCTGGAACTTCCATTGAAGGAGTTGAAAAGGGTGGATACATTATTTCGGACAATGCATCTGGTAAGGAACCAGATGTCACTTTGATTGGAACTGGTTCAGAATTGGAAATTGCTGCTAAAGCTGCTGAAGAGCTTAGAAAGGAGGGGAAGACTGTTAGAGTTGTCTCCATGGTTTGTTGGGAGCTTTTTGATGAGCAGTCAGCTGCTTACAAGGAAAGTGTGCTTCCAAATACAGCTAGAATCAGCATTGAGGCTGGATCAACATTTGGGTGGCAGAAGATTATAGGAAGCAAAGGAAAAGCAATTGGAATTGACCGGTTTGGTGCTAGTGCACCCGCAAGCAAAATATACAAAGAGTATGGTATCACTGTTGAGGCCGTTGTTGCAGCAGCTAAAGAATTCTGCTAGGCGTAGTTAGTAGCTGTTCTCTGGATCTTGTTATATCATCGCATATGGGTTCTGGTTTGGAGATTAGCGTGGAAAAGGCAATTACCAAGTGATTTATTTCGTGACATGGCCTCTTTTATTTTTAATAAAACGGAAGATTAAAATTTTTCTGTTGCTATAATTTCGCAGGTGGGCGACATAGGTTGAAGAGACAGAGTAGGCCTTATTAATGTTCATGGATTTGTGTAACTCTTGGACCTGTCTGAGTTTTGTAATGTTTGTTGTTGATTTTAAATGCAGTTCTATAATCTCCTCCATCTTCGTATTCAATAGTGGTATAACATAGATAATAAGTAATAGTTTTCTTTTCGCCATCACGTGGCAGTGGAGATATGTTCTATTTCTATCCAATTTGACTTATAAAACTAAATTTAATAGCCTAGTTTGTCTATACATATATGCTTCTGAAGTTGGAATATACTTTACCAAAAACTTGATGGATTGGATTGGATAATAGTTTTAAGCCATTCAAGAATAGAATAGTAGGGCAATCCAATCCATTGAATGGGACCTACAAATATGCAAGTTCAAACTGTAAGTAATTTGTTGGTGTAGGGTCCACTTGTGGGTATGATGGCTATGGAAAGAAAGATATTGACCTATTGATACGTTTGTGGTTGTTGAAGCTTTATTTTGGCAGCCTCACCTATCCTTATTGTCTTATGCCACCAAAAGGTCCTTCATAGTTGTTTTTTGGTTAAGACTCCCAAAGCTCTCTCCCTTACCTGTTAGGTATTGGATGTGGACCCTTCTTTCTTAAAAATCCGACACAAGTATCAAGGAATTTAAGCATAAACTCTTTCTGTGTATGCCATTGATGGAATAAGAACCCAAATTAGCTTTAGCATAAAGTTAGCCTACTTATACAATTTTTTTTTTTTTTTTGCACTCTCTTTTAACTTTATAAACCTTATTTTGGTTTTCACTGCATGGACGTAGTGCCAACATCATGTATTCGAGCACTGCAGCGGCTTGGAATCATACATCCTGAAATCTTTAGCCATCCATAAATGGGGCTAGAACCGATGCACCGCATATTAGAATAAGCTGGCTGCTGACTACTTAGTAATAGAAAAGAACAAGAAGAAAACAGAGAAACAAGACATCAAAACAAGGGCCCCTAATGTAAAATTTAAAATTATGATATTAATAAAATAGATTTAGAGAGAGAGATTGTTGGGAGTAAAGGAGTGCCACTCATGTTCGGCCCAAACCAACAATTGCAAGTTTTATTTTTCGTGTGAAACCAATAAGCAATCCAATCATACGAAATAAGGATCTGTCAGAAACACACTCTCTAAGAACCCATTTTCTCAAACTACCATGAAAGTAGTTCCTTTATCGCTCTCAAAACCATCAGCCTGCAGGACAAGTTTAGGATATACTATTCGCTGAAACATACGGGATATTTACTCTCAACCCCTCATTAAATTTTTTTAGTTAACCTAACATCCCACTAAATATTAAACTAACACTTATCATCCCATTAAATATTAATCTAACACTGACTGCCCTTAATACTGTAGCACCATTAGTTATATTTAACGGTACTACAGTAAAACTCATGAAAAATATAATAAACACCCCTCTGATATATCCAAAATAATAAATTTATCCCTTAATTATAAAATAATATAAAGACGATTTTTTATAATCCTTTGAAATTAATTAACATAATAGGCATTCTCGATTTTATTTTTTGTTAAAATAATATAAAATATTTAAAAATTCATAAAAAATAAAATATATTTAATACATTAAATAATTTTTTATAAATTTTAAAAATTTACTAAATAATTTACTAAAAACTAAATAATTACAAAATAATTTTACTTACTAAAATTATTTAGTTTTTATTAAATTACCTATTAAAATTTATTTGCTTAATCTATAATTATTAATAAATGAAATATATTTTAATTACTAAATATATTTCATTTACTAAATAATATTTATGAATTTCAATAATTTTAATAAAATATGTAAGTAAACACCTCGTTTTATAACGGTTATATTAATTAGTTTTAAAGCATTATAAAAAAAATGAAGTTTTTATATTTTTTTACAATCAAGAAATGAGTTTGTTATTTTAGATATATTAAAGAGGTGTTTATGATATTTAACATGAATTTTTACTGTAACACCGTTAAAAATAACTAACGGTGCTACAATATTGGAAGGTCTGTGTTAGTTTCAATTCAATGGAATGCGAAGCTTTACTAAAAAATTTAATGGGAGTTTGAGAGTAAATATCCCTTAAACATACACACATTAATAGAAAAGAGCCAAACCCAAATGAAGATGCAAATACTATAAGAAAGAGGCACAAATCTCTCAGATTGAATTAGTTAAACTTCTAATATTCATTAACATGTGTACTGATTAAAGGAACTACAAAACGTAGCAAAAGTTGCATTTTTCAAAGCATGTTTTAACTAGCCGAGAACTATCAAAAACTCAATAGGCCATGAGAAAATCTACCGACCTAAAACCCCTCCAAAACAAACAGGCAACTTTACAGTTTCTACAAGATTGTCTCTGACCATGTTTCTCTCTCAAGAAACCAATAAAGCAATGAAACACACCAACATTATAATCAATGCGACAGCCCAGACCCAGAACACCCATGTCTTCTTCTTCTTCTTCCTTATCTGATTGGCATAGTAAAGACTGTTAGTTCCACCGCTGATAAAGTTACCTGCATTCGCTACATTCTCTTCAATGTCATCAATTTTCTCCCCTTGTGTATCTACAAGAACAGCCATGTCAAGAAATACTTGATGCAGTTTAGTTAAACTTCTCTGGATATCCATGACAGCCTTATGTTGCTGCTCCTCTTTACTCCTCATATCAATATCTGCTATTCTCCCAACAAAAATTTCAACTTTATCACCTCCAGAAACCACATGTTCAATCATCTCCTCACTTGCTTCTTCACCAGTTGCATTGTAGTATTTTCTCTTAAGATCTTCAATATAATCTGACAAAATCTTCTCTCTTAAAGACTTGAAATCCTTCATCAATTCCCAAAGCTTGACTTTCAAACCATTAATGACTGAAACCCTTGTACGATCCACACAACTTCCTTCTTGAAAAGCTTGTGACATTCTTCGATTGGTTATATTGGATTTATCCAGAGATTCAAGCCTTGCTTTGACAATCTTGGCTTTGGCAAGTACAGAGACAGTATCTGACTCCATTCGGTCTCTTTTGCCACGAACAACTTTAGCGCTGAGAGTGGACTTAGTCTCTTCATTAAGAGTTTGAAGATCAAACAAGAGATTGGCGATCCCTTCCATTACATCCTTGATTGCTTCCACTTCTTGGAAAAACTGAGAGAGGTTTTGTTCATCTCTGGGATTGAGTTGGCCTTTCTCAATGTCAACATCTGCTTCAAGAAGGTCTTTCTGGGCCTGTTTCTTCAGTTCCACATAACTTAAGAACGATTTTGTCATTAGATCATTCATCTTTGCAAAACCAACCTACAAGCAAATTTAAAGAAGAAAAAATGCAAATTGAAAATCACATAGAAGAAATAAACCCGCAACATTCTCAAAGAGAATTAAAAGAATTGAATTTACCCTAAAAGAGAATCGATGCATGTATAAATTTGGAGTTCTCAAAGAGAAGTTAAAGAAGTTAATTTACCCTAAAATAGAATCAAAGTACGCATACACTTTCTCAAAATTGTGAGCTTTTTGGACTGCTAATCCAGGAAACAATCTGATTAAGAGAGATAACCAACGTACGGTTAGAGATTTAGTGTATTAGAGTAAAAGAACACAATTACATCAAACTATAATGAAACAAATGAAAAATCAAAACATTTAAAATCCAGTACATAGAAAATTCCAAAAACAAAGCAATTTTGAAGTACTTAANACCAATATACGGCAAATGGGTTTCAAGAAAACCTTGTCTGAGGCGACTGCCCCTGCTTTGTCAAGTGACAAGGCTTCAAGAAACGACAATAATCTGTGTGTATGTGTGAGCAAGCGTCTTGGCGATGAATATGAGCGATCAAAGTAGAAAATAGGTCGCGTCATGCATGGCTTTCTAATAAAGAG
>JANKKB010012686.1:13790-31897 GCA_026225775.1 Bursera palmeri
TTTAAAAGTCTTCAGTTAACAAATGGCCTTTGGATAGCATTTTGCGGCCAAGCGAATATCGGTCTTATCAATCTGAACGATTTCTATTGCCATTATCACCTTATGATGCGATAAAATTCTAAGCAGAAAAAGATCCAAATCACTATTTAATCCATCAATCAGTAAAAAGAAGATTCAAATGGTCTTTGAAGTCTATGCACAGTAGGGAAAAAAAAGATGACAATTGCAGTAAATATTAGCTTGCTTTCCAATCAAATGATCAGCTGGACCTGTTATGCCAAATGCATGCTTAAGCTTTATTATAAATACTCCACATGTCTGTGCATGTCAATTCTATTAGCATTTCATAAAGAGGAAAGAAAATGTTAGATGATGATAATGCTACATTGTTACAATGACTCTCCCGATCTTGCAGTATACTCCAAAGAGATACAGTACTCTAGCTACAGCATCCAGGCCTTCTCTGCCTCAAGAACTCAATCTTATCTGCAGAAAGTCTTTCGGGGACCAAAGTATTATCGTGTAGGCTGTTGCCTTTTGGCCTTTGCAGCTTCAAGCTTCCTTAAGGTTGTTGAACTTATCTTATCTCCACTACATTCTTCAGAAACTAGATCCACAACTTCAATCTGCACATGATCCGCGGTTTCAGCCTAATAATTGAATATAGCTACATCAGTTTATATGGCCTATGGAAACTAAAAACCTTTAGCTGTGAAAGGCCTCTCTCAGCTCTGTTCCTATTAGCTGAAATGCCACCAGGTAACGTCTCCTTGCTGCCAGAAAATCAAATCCACTTCGTCAAAAATGGTTATGCTACAACTTTCTTCAGAGATATAACAATATCACTGTGCTTGAAGAATGGCAACCCAGCAAAAAAAAAAATTCTTTTTTGTTGAAACCTTCTATTATAGAAACTGTGTAGTTCAAAAAATATAGCAGAAGAAAAATGAATTTTGAAGTATTAGATAAATGTCAAAAACTCAAGAGAACACAAGCATATAGAGGACTTGTGCTTGAGTAAATATCATATATACCATGAAATTTTAGGACGACATAAAGTGGTAGTAAACAATGAATAAGATACCTGACAACAATAGCTTCCAAATTTTCATCAACAATGGAAGGGCCATAGGGGTCTGTAATAGGTTCAACTTGCACTCCAAGCTTCGGTTTAATGGACTGCAATTTTTCGAGCAAAAGATAAAAATAGAAATGAATCAATTCAATGCTTGAACACAAGAGAGGGCAAAGATTCTATTCTAAACACAGTAACCATGCCAAAGGAAGACAAATTAATAAACTATTTACAAACACATTCAAGCAAGATTGCAGGCTGATGGTCATTGCTCCGTTTGTTTCTCCTCAACATCAATAAATCTTACTAGCATGCGCTGGGGGACACTTGAACTGTCTCAAACTCCTCTTCTCCCTGCTGCAGTGGATAAACCTGTCCATCCAGCCCTTACCTTAACCTTACTGCAGCTTTATTATAAATAGCCCATCAAGTTTAAAGTTGTTGACACACAATTACGCTTACACAGGTTAAAAACTAATGAACAATGAACAGAACACATTACATTGTTTTCTAAATTGAAGAATACGAACACACAGAATACCTTGATGTAATTTTCAACATTATGCATCCTTTTCTCGATGGGTTGTATTAGCTCGGACAACTTCAAAAATTTTAACATTCAGAAAACACCAATGTAAAATGTAACAAAAATATTCTCCAATAAGCTCATAGCAAATACTTAAATAAAAAATGAAAGGAATTTACATGTTTGTTAGTCAACATAGGACCGTTACAAACTCCAACTACAATTCGTTGCTTCGCCAGTTGCGCCGATGCCTGGTTATATTTCAATTAAAAAATGATGATGATGGTGATAAAAATTAAATAGCGGAGAGAGAGAGAGAGAAAGAGGGAGGTACCTTGAGAAAAAGGCGATGGCCGTCGTGCGAACCATCAAAGGTACCACCAAGAACAACGGCTGCACATGAATTTGGCGGAGAAATCTTTGAATTCAGAACTGATTCCTCCAATATCGCCATTTCTTGTTCCTACTTGCACAATTTACGAGAGAAAGGGAGTTTGGTTGTGTATTATGCTTCTAAACTGGAGAGAATTCTCTCACATTTGATTTTGTGGGGCGATGTTGCCAATTATGTCCACCGAATCAAAACTGTTTTATTTCAAATTTTTTTTTTTTTTTTTAATTGTTTGGATTTTGTCCTCCTTCAGGTAGGTACTCGGTAGTAGCAGTTAGCAGGTAAGCTGTGGGATCGGGCGGGTAAGGATAGGCTTACCTTAACTTTAACCCGAACAACCGGAATTGGGCCAGAATAGAAAACCACGCCGATTCCAATAGGGATTGGTGGCTACTGGGCGTGGTGAAGAACCGTCGCAGCGCGCGCCTGAGCGACTGCTAGCTAAAGGCAAAATATTACAATCCTCCATCAAATTCAAATATGCAATTACTTAAAACAAGCTAATGTTTTTTAAAATTTTGAAAACCTCTCTTTAGGGCCAAGGCCCAGTGAACCGCCATTTCTCATATCTACTCTTACAATTTTTAACAAACACATTGGCATCCAAACATCAGAGTTGCTCTTATCAGAACTTAGTGAGAACCAAAAAAATTGGATTACATGAAGAGATGCTTGAGTTAGATGTTCATTGGAAAATTTGAATAAGGAGCCAAAAAATAAATAAATTGCTCATATCCAATCTATAGGGCCTCTGTTAATTAACGGTTGAATATCCAACCTGGAGCTTATTCGTCGTTAATACAATCCCTGGGAGGGGAAGTCATTGGAGCATTCCCTTGACAACCACATTCAACGATTGTCAGAACAAATTGAAGAAGTAAATTCAGACCATAAGCATTCCACAGCATTTTTGTTTTTTCCGTTTCTAAAAGAAACTTTTTTAGGATCCCAGAACTAGTTAAAAGATGACTGATTTGCTTTCACGTGTAATATCAGATGGCAGGGCCATAAAGTTTCCAGGTAATCTCCATTTGCATGATTCACGTCTGCTTTACAGAGACGAAACACTCTTTCAAGAAATTTTGTAGCTCTTCTAAGTATCTGCTTGGGAAAGCCCGGAAGTGATCCACATGCGAAGATGAGCCAAAGTTGAAGGAAAGAACCTTTCTCCCCATCTTCCTCTGCTCTTCAATATGCAATTCTACTGACTTAAATGGAATCACCTTATCAGCAGTGCTATAAAGGTAAAGGTGAGGGCAAGATGGCTGGTTCTTTGTGAGGGCCAATAGGACTTTCCTTAGCCTCCTGCATTGCAAGAAAATAAAAATTTATATCAAAATCAGATCTCAACGCCATACAAGTGTTCTGATCACCAGGGAGCATGAGAGCATAACTGGTCATTCAAAAGTGAAAATGGAGGTTACACAACATAGAGAACTTACTGATTTACATCAGGCAAATTCAAAAAAAAAGAGGAGAGCTTCTCCAAGATCGATAACAGCATAGTTTCAATCATTGCTGGTTCCTTCTCTTGCATTATGGACTCACTTATCTCACATTCTAATCCATTTATATTTCCAGGTTTAACTACAGGGTACGATGAACTACGTTTCTTGAGAAGAGCAGCAGCAAATCCAGCTGCCCAGACCTGTCAAAACAAAAGGAGGTTGTCATATTTTATCCCTCCAGTGTTTAAGGGTAATCAAAGTTAAAAGCCAGCAACTTCAGCAGGATTGCAGATTAACCTATGAAAAAACAAAATCCCGGAGTACAACCAGAACATATAAATAAATATTGTCACTTGCTAGTCCTTGTTGAGTGTGATTTTGGTAAGTAAAAGAGTTCCAATCAAATATGTGAAAATCAGTGCACCAAGCTAAGTTTAGTATTTAGTTGTGCTTGTAACCCGAAAGAACTAGAAAGAGAATATTAGTCTCAAGAGTTTATGAACAGCCACAGTTTTCTAGAGTCCAACTTCACAAGTTCTTAAGACAGTAAAACAAGTTTGGCTATTAAATAACTCAGAATTCTTCATTGATGTCTCTGAAACTTTTGGCTATGGTGACTATTCCCCAAAATTTTCAGATATGGCCAGGACCCATCCTGTTCCTACTAAAACAGCTAGGTAACCAATGGTCTGCTTAATTACATGAGGTTATTCATCTAATCACATCAGCTTTAAAAACTTTTTGGCTCTTCAAACTTCTTCCCAACGTATATAGAGCTTAAAGGAGGGGAAGGGTAGTAATGAAGGCAAGGGGAGGGCGTTGCAGATGCTACCGCTTTAATCACAGCTCATGTAGCAAAAGCCATTGTTGACATAGAAGAAGCGCAAAAAAAGTATCTTCCATAGCAGCAGTATACAAGAAACTAGCAGGCCGATATCTAATTTCTTAAATTTCAGTTCCAAATCCTCCTCCTGCAAGTTGATATTGAATTCGTAGCACATAATTGTTATGCCAACGAGCATAATTTCATGTAAGCAAGAACCCCAGCTAGTCGATTTGATTAGTTCAATAACCAAATTCAGTCAACATAAGCATCCATAACTTACAAACAAAAGCTGCTAACAACTAAATATTATAAAGCAATACGGCAACATAATTGTTCGTACTCGCAACTGATATAGATTTTACTGGAAAAATATAACATATAATCAAACAAAACCTTAGGATTAAATGGTTCTGCCGCTCCAGAATCAATAATAACTCCTTTAATCTTGCCCATCAAGTCCTCCCTACCCTGCAAACCGTCAAGAATGGAACCATAGCTGCAAAAATAAAAATAAAAATTACTAAAAAAAAAAAAGGAAGAAACAAAGCTAATAAGCAGAAAAGACTTCAAATAATAAAGCAACAACATACACAAACCAACCGGTGTTGCTAAAAGTGTGAAAAACCAAACACCGTTCTCTACCATCTTCTTCATTCTTCGAAACCCACGAAACGACCTCGTTTGACAACTCGGAAATGCGCTTCTCAACTCGACGTCCCAAATCGAACCACAACAACTCTTTCGGGTCAATAACGAACGTAATCGCGTTTATTCCTCTCGAATTGTACCACTCAACGTATCTCCTCAAATGCTTCGGTTGGGCTCCGAGCCAGCCCAACAAAACCACCGTAACAACCCTTTGTTTGTCCCCAAAAAGAGCTAAATTTTCTCCGTTACTATCGATCGTCGGAGTTCTGTTCCATCTGAAACTAGCGTCGTTTGGGTGGGAGCGAAATGGGTTAAGATTATTATTGGGAGGGACTTGAGAGAAGTAATTAAAGCGTTGAGAATAAGAAGAAGAAAGAGAGAGGAAGACGTTGAAAGGGTTAGAAGGAGTGACTGGAAAAGATGAAGAGCGGATGCAAGCTGCAGCGACAGACAACGTGGGGAGAGAAACGAGATCGTTTCCGGGAATCCGAGGAGGGTATTTGAGGAAATGATTGGTTGGACTAGCTGTGGTGAATAGACGGCGATTGAGAGTGGAGGCATTGAACAGCCGTACAGAAGCTTCCATGGCGGGGGAGGAATTGAAAAATTAAAAAAAAAAAAATTGAATACCCAATGAGAGAAAGGTAACCGTTTTTCAAATAGAATTCAGAGGTTACTGAGGTGGCGGCCAACCACCTCAGACTCAAGAGTTTCAATCTGTAATAGGAATGTTAATGAGCCATCGCCACCACTTCGCCGTCTGACATTAAATTATTACATAAATGTTAACTAAAATTATAATTTAATACGTTTAATCAACTTAAATTGGTAATTACCCATTACCATTGTCTTAAACTCCTTATTTGTCATATTTTGAAGGAAAAATATCAAATAGTATCTTTATATTTTGATCTAATATCAAACAAAAAAATAAGTTTATCATTTTCATCAACTAAACATCTAAAGTTTACTTTTTTTAATCAACTATTAATTTTAATCTAAAAAAATACATATTTACCCCTACTAAAATTTATTTTTTTAATTTTAACACAAAAAAATGAATAAATAAAAAATAAACAAACTGTACTCCCATAATAAATAAGTTTCTATTTTTTGTATTTTCATTTTTTAAAATTTTTTTAAAAAATTTAAGTATGGATAAATATATATATTTTAGATTAAAATTATCAATTGATTAAAAAAAACAAACCTTAAGAGTTTAGTTGATGAAAATAGTAAATTTACTTTTTGTTTGAGATTAGATCAAAATATAAGGGTATCATTTGATAATATCGTTATTTTTAAACTAATCTCACTATGTTCATAAGTGGTAATTATTATTATTACATATTCATGATTTATTGAATTTTATGTATATCTATTAAAAGAAAAAAAAAAAAAAAAAAAGCCGTTGGGGATTCTTCTCCTGCATATNTTTATTTAATTTTATTTATATCTATTAAAATAAAAAAAAAAAAAAAAAAAGCCGTTGGGGATTCTTCTCCTGCATATTGGATGCATTCACCTCACCTTCTAATACATTTATTTAGCTACGAAGAGTGGATCATTAAACAACACCAAATCCCTATTTGCACATTGCACTATATCAGATTTAATATCACAAAATGCAATTTGTTTATGCACGAGTCCCAGCATATCGGAGGAAGGCAGCCGCCTTGGTTAAACCAACGACTACGAGGGTGAGGATCTAAGAAACACAAAACATGAGCGAGGGTGTCAGCGCCTTTCCACGCTCAGATCTGACTCTGGTTCACCAAAAAAAATTTAGAAATTGAAGCTCTCAAATAAAAAAATTTAAAAATATATATATAGAAAAAGAGAGTGGAGTGCGGGCAAATGTGCATACATTACTCCAGAGAATTTGGAAATTAGTACAAGTATTAAAAGAAAGGAGGTAGAAACTCAAAGTAGAATTTGGAAGGTAGGATTATTCCAGAGACAAAGCAGGTTGGGCCTGGGCCAACGGCCCATGGATAAGAGCCCGCACAGAGCCCAAGACTATTTGTTAATAAAAAGCACTAGTTAAACCATAAAAGATTTTGTTTCGAGTAGGTATCACCTTATTGATTATTTATCGGCACCCTCTTCACGCGAAGGAAGGGAAGGGAGTTGGTGACACCAAACGAGGACACACACCGCAATTCAAACTTGTACGTTTGCACACCCTACCAACCCACTTTTTGAACGTAAATTTCAATTTTACCCCTAACGTACAAGCGCTAACATAACACAACCAACGAACAATTTGGAGACCAATGAAATTTTACCACGTTTTGTTTTTGGATATTCACCAAATCACTGTCGTTGGTTGGTGAAGCCGTGAAGACACCCAGTCAATATAACAACCACAACAAACAACACCAATCATCCATTACACCTAAACTACTTCCTTTCCTTCTTTGAATCTAACTTTAGTTTTACATTTCCATTTCCACTTCAAAGATACAACAAATGGCGCAAGCTAGCAAAATCTGTAATGGAGCTCAGAACGCTCACGTTTTCCCGAATCTTTCCAAACCCCACAAACCGATATCAGTTTTCTCATCAGTTTCGTTGAGATCACAGAGCAAAGGCTGTTCAACTTCTTCTTGGGGCTTGAAATACAATGAGATGAGGAGTAATAAAATTGGTGTGGTTAGGGTTTCAGCTTCAGTTGGCACAGCTGAAAAGCCGTCAAGTGTTTCGGAGTTAGTACTTCAACCCATTAACGAGATTTCGGGTACAATCGCGTTGCCGGGTTCCAAGTCTCTGTCTAATCGGATTCTCCTCCTCGCTGCCCTCTCCGAGGTTTGTGCTTTGTGATCGTTGAGAATTGAATTCTTTTGATTTGGGATTGAATAATGGTTTAAAGGTTTCTTTTTCTTTTTTTTTTTTGGTTCGCTGATTCTACTGTTCAGGGAACAACTGTGGTAGACAACTTGTTGAAAAGTGATGATATCCACTACATGCTTGGTGCGTTGAAAAAACTTGGATTAAATTTAGAAGAGGACGGCGACAATAAACGAGCTGTCGTGCAAGGTTGTGGTGGTCTGTTTCCAGTGGCTAAAGAATCGAAGGGTGAAGTTGAGCTTTTCCTTGGAAATGCAGGGACAGCAATGCGTCCATTGACAGCTGCAGTTACTGCAGCTGGTGGAAATTTGAGGTATGTCCAATAATTGCCTTTTAATACTACCTAACTTGAAAATGAATGCTGTGGTGTTTGGTGCACATTGTGTATTTTAGATATGAAAACCATTAAATCATCTTAAAAATTGTGTTTTCTATTACAAATTAAGTGAAATAATTAATTTAGCACAATTTATGGAATAGTTTAAAGATTCTTTTAATAAAAGTACATAACTATTGAGTTAGGAAACATTGTAAAGCTACTTTTTGTTGTATATAGACATCGGTATGATGATGTAGAAATTTCTATCAATTTAAATTTTATTTATAGAGTGGAGATACATACGTATGTCGAGGAGTTCTCTAATAAATCGGTTCTTAAGTTTCCCAAATTTGGCTATATCAGTAACAATTTTCACAAACAAAATAAATAATAAATTTGTAAGAATAAAATTGTTGCTTTAGACCGTTAACCACGATTGTTCTTTCGTTCTCTGTTACTTGTCAAAGTTTTACAATCAATCTGCATTTTTGCTTTTAACTAAGTTTTGTAGGGTGGAGTTCACAGCATATCTATCTTTTCCCCCAAATTTTAATTACGAAAGCTAAATCTTTTACATGTTCTATTTATATCAGCTACATACTTGATGGAGTGCCTCGAATGAGAGAGAGACCAATTGTGGACTTGGTCACTGGTCTTAAGCAGCTTGGTGCAGATGTCGATTGCACTTTGGGCACAAATTGCCCCCCTGTTCGTATCAATGGAAAGGGAGGCCTCCCAGGGGGAAAGGTGAGTGCTTCTTCTGATTTGATATGTTTGGTGCAACTCTTTATTAATCTGCAAATAAATGCCATGTTATTTTTCTTAAGAGATATTCATGTTAGTATGTAAAGCCATAAGGCACATGAATATTTAAAGAGATGAACTTGCATTTCATCGTCCCATGTTAATTTATTATGATCTTAAATTTTTCAATAGGCATATTTTTTGAGGTCTCAACCAACTTTTAAAACTTTGTTTCAAGGAATGGATTGGAATTAGGTTGTAAGCCATGCTAGTGTTTTATGTGGGAGAATCTTCCAAAAGTTTCGTTTTTCTTGATGTTGAAGAATTCTCTTCTTGGATTTGAGTCTCTTTGAATTTTGTAATATTTCATTTGTAACTTATTAAGCAAAATAAAGAAGAATGTATGTATCATATTAAGTAGCTACCTAGTGTTATTTCCATGACCGGCCAAGGGCTATTAAGTCAGACTCTCCTTGAGAGATTGCAATTATTGAAAAAATTCATTGTGATTATTGATTGTTGAAAGCCCCCTTACAATTATTTAAAACGATTTGTGGGAGGTTTTTTTTCCAATAATTAATAATAAATTGGTTTTTATAATAATTGCAAATCTCAAGGGCCTGTACTAATTACCCAAATTAAAATAAGTGTGATCTGTTTTTTGCAACAGAAGTAGATTAAATTGTCAGTCTGAAATTTTTGCCTAATTTATAATGCAAAGAATCTTGGGTATAGGCTCTTTTACTCCTAGGTTCACCAGATATATTGCCTATTGTATTTGACCTCATTTAATCATTCATTATACAATTATATTGTGTCTCCATTTGCAGGTGAAGCTCTCTGGAAGTATTAGTAGTCAATACTTGACTGCTTTGCTCATGGCAGCTCCTTTGGCCCTCGGTGATGTGGAAATTGAGATAATTGATAAACTTATTTCTATTCCATATGTGGAGATGACTTTGAAGTTGATGGAACGTTTTGGGGTCTCTGTAGAACATAGTGACAGCTGGGATCGGTTCTTCGTTCGAGGGGGTCAAAAGTACAAGTAGGTTGCTTTATTATATGGTTGTTCCACTTTATTGATCTGGCTGCATTGGAAGTGCTGATAGTTTTAATCTGTCTCAGGTCTCCTGGAAATGCTTTTGTAGAAGGTGATGCTTCAAGTGCAAGTTATTTCCTAGCTGGCGCTGCAGTCACTGGTGGGACTGTTACTGTTGAAGGTTGTGGAACATCTAGCTTACAGGTATTACTTTTAACACTGCTTAGTGTTCATATGGCAGCTTGTATTGTTGTTTTTCTAACATGCATTAGTTTCCTCCATTCTAACATTATATTGTTCTTATTCTACCGGTTCTGCCTTCCAGATTAATTTCAAATTCCTTCCAAGAGGAGTCTAGAAAATATTCCTGTATTGTCTGCATTCTTCGTTAAACTAACATTTTCCTCTTTTGGCTTTGCTTTTCTATTCATTAAGGGAGATGTGAAATTTGCTGAGGTTCTTGGGCAAATGGGTGCTAAAGTTTCATGGACAGAAACTAGTGTCACCATCACAGGACCACCACGAGATCCTTATGGAAGGAAACACTTGCATGCTATTGATGTCAATATGAACAAGATGCCAGATGTTGCCATGACTCTTGCTGTAGTAGCACTATTTGCTGATGGTCCCACTGCAATCAGAGATGGTATGGTTTGGCCCTTTGTGGACTATGGACCTTGTTTTAGTCTTTTGATTTATAAGGTGCTAGTTGGAGGAAATTTAGAGATTAAAATTTTAGAGATTCCATTGCCATAGACTTCACATTTTGTGCAGGGAACACAAATAAATACTTAAAGATGCTATTTGCTGGATCAAAGTAATTAGAAATATGATCTGGCCATTCCGATCAGTGAACATAGAAGATATGGTTTAGCTTGTCTACAGAGGAGAGTGAGTGTCAAGTTAACTGAACTTTATAGTAGAATTGTGGAATACATAATTCATGGGCCTTGCACTCTACAGTTGACCCTTGTATATTGACAATCAACTACTGGCCAGTATGGCCATTGCATTCCTTTTGTCTTCTTAGCCCATAAAGTTGAAATATCTTTACAAAAACACTTAGAATTTGTTGGGAACAATTTTCAAAGCCAGTTGTATTTTCAAATTCTGAACAAGTTTTATTTTTTAATGCCAAAATACCCTTCTTTTATGTATTTTACAGTTGCAAGTTGGAGAGTTAAAGAGACTGAGCGAATGATTGCTATTTGCACAGAACTCAGGAAGGTAGTTTCTGGTGGCTTTGTGCTCAGTTTAGATTTTGACCCTGTCTACATAATAATTCACTTACATTTGAGCTCAAATTTCAGTTGGGAGCAACAGTTGAAGAAGGATCAGACTATTGTGTGATCACTCCACCAGAAAAACTAAACGTGGCAGCAATTGACACTTATGATGATCACCGCATGGCCATGGCATTCTCTCTTGCCGCCTGTGCAGATGTTCCAGTCACTATCAAGGATCCTAGTTGCACACGGAAGACCTTCCCCGACTATTTTGATGTCCTTGAGAGGGTTACAAAGCATTAAAGAGCTCATCAACACTTTTTCCTGAGAGAGTAGAATGTGAGCGATGCCATCAAGGCATCAACCATAGCAATGAAAATAGTCCACACTCTATTTTGTGTGATCTTGCAGTTAGCGATTTGTATGCTATGCACGAGTTGAGCTTGTTATTTTTTTCAAGACTTTACATCTTATGTACTATTAATGACTTATTGTTTGGTCCATATCTTGTGAGATTAAATTTAAAACTTAAATGACGCAAGTGGGTTCACTCCGTTCGATGAATACAGGTAGATGAATTTATTCCTGAGCAGAGGGCAAAAATGAAATGAGAACTGTCTTCGCACAAGTTTTTATCGTTTGCATAAAATGGATCTCCATATATTTTATGGGATAGCTGTGACAATGCGATTGTGTGATCTTCCATATTTATGAATGCTGTACTCTATAATAAATTTCAATTTTATAATGTCCAGGTCCAGCTTATACACATTAACCTGCAGGGCATGGAACATGATGCCAGGTTATAAAGAAAGGAGTTGTAGGACGTGTTGTTCCTCGTCTTTTTCATCAGATCCCTCACATGGGGTGAGTGGTAGCGGTGGGGAAAACTATTAATTTCTTCAACTTTCCTCTTGTAAAATTGTCTATATATTCAACTACATTTTGTTAGAAAATTAAAGTTCAGTAGTCAAGACTGTTTGACTACGTCCTACCCGTTAAAAAATAAAAATGAATCAAGCGTGTATGGCCATGAAATATTCCATGTATCTAGTACTACACAATTTACAGTAAAACTGGATCTGCTTCTGCTGCTATCGAGGGCAAGGTGTTTGTGTTTGTATTTATGTTTATTAAAAACTTAGATATGCATAGAGCGGCTACAAACTTGTTACAATTTTTTTCAACATCACTCTTCTTCATGAGCGTTGAGATGAAGTAAACTTGTCTGATCTTGGTGATGTTTACAATTTTTTTTTTTCTACGTACACATCCACATGGTGCTTGCTAGCCTATCATTAACAACATTGCAATGTAAGATACCAATAAGGGCTCTTTAAAAAGGTGCTTTTGCCTTCATTCCAAGTTTGTTTCACCAAATATGACTCCATTCTCTCTTTCCCACATGAGACTGTCTCCCATTGCACTAATTTATACTTCCCAACAAACAAAAAACTAAAGTTATGCAACTTTTTTTCCCTAAGCAAATTGTGCAGTATCCATGACTTTGGTAAGCAATGGAGGCAATCTGATTAATCTAGGAATAGCACCATCATCCAGCATAATGATAAGCTGAATTACTAACCAAGACCCACCACGCATGGCATAATAATTATCACTTAACAAAACTCAGAATTTTTCTATATAAAGTGAAAAGAATGAAAACAAGCCTGGAAAAGTAGGTTTACACCTGTAATTGCCTAATTGTGTTTATATAGAGTGCAGTAGAGGGTTTTGTAACAATCTTTCTAAAAATTTAAATTTTCCACGTAGAATTCTAATGCTGTTGTTTTAAAGGATTAAGATGGAAACAAACTGAGAATAGTAAAGCTTTTCTAGAGTACGGGAGTGTTTAATTGCTGATTAAGGTTAATGATTATGAGCACGATGGTAAATGCGGAAAGTCTGAAAGCAATTAAAGACTCAAATCCCCACAAATCTCTCACATGTTCCAATGTTGGAACCCCTCATAATTAGGCTGAAAATCTCATCCACACCATCTTCCAACAAACAAAACAAATCCTTGTATTCCCTCCTATCCCAAACTTAAATCTCTCCTTCCACCTCAAATGAACAACTCCCACACAAATTTTCCCCTTAAAATTGGCCCCCATATATGAGGCATCACAGCCAATCAGAGTGATGTATTATAGATAAAAAGTTAGGTGAACGTGGTTTTTTAACTAAATTCATTCTTGCATTGCAATCCTACTTATTGAATTTTCAAGGTACATGAAATTAAAAAACCCGAAGCACCCAAAAATGCTATTTTTAAAATAAGTTAATTAAAACAAACCCATCTCATTAATCACAGTTCTTTGACCTTTCTTGATCTCCGAAGCTTTTAAAATTCTCTCTCTCGCTCACTCTCTCTCACCAACCATCTCCGTTTCTTTCTTAAAACAAGGAAAAAGAAAAATTCAAATCTTGATCTTTGCTTCAATAGAACAAGAGCAAGAGGAGCAATCCAACCTTCCAAGAAACCAGAAGATTCCCATTCTCATTCCCATTTTCATTAACACAACAAAGAACATGTAAAAGAAGAGATAACCAAAAAAACCAAAAACCAAAAACACTTTTTTCTGTTTTTGCTTTTCTTATCTTCAAAACACATACAACAAGCAAACCAAAGCCAAACTAAAGCCAAACCCTAACCCTAAACTTCCCACCTGAAGCAAATGTCTCACCATGACAACATACCTTCAACGCCAGGCAAATTCAAGATGGAGAAATCCCCATATATTAACAGGCTCAGACTCCAATCTTCATTGGCAAAGCTCACATTTTGGTCCTTCATTTTCTTGGGCATAATCTTAATCTTCTTCTTCAGATCTCCATCGTCCAATCCTCTGCCGTCTGATCCCTCTCGGCGCTCTCTCCGCACCTACAACTGGGGTGGACCCGCTTTTGAGAAACGGGTCCGGTCCTCCGCCCGAGTCAGGGCCCGTAATGGCATCTCTGTGTTGGTCACCGGGGCGGCCGGTTTTGTCGGTACCCACGTGTCGGCGGCCCTCAAAAGACGCGGTGATGGAGTTCTTGGCCTTGATAATTTCAATGACTATTATGACCCTTCTTTGAAGAGATCAAGACAAGCCCTTCTGGAGAGAAGTGGAATTTTCATTGTTGAAGGTGATATCAATGACATGGCGCTGTTAAGGAAGCTGTTTGAGGTGGTGTCATTTACGCACGTGATGCATTTGGCCGCGCAAGCTGGAGTGAGGTATGCCATGGAAAATCCTAGCTCTTATGTGCATAGTAACATTGCTGGCCTTGTTAGTGTTCTTGAAGTTTGTAAAAATGCTAATCCACAGCCTGCAATTGTGTGGGCAAGTTCAAGTTCTGTTTATGGGCTCAATACTAAGGTGCCATTTAGTGAAAAAGATAGAACTGATCAACCTGCTAGTTTGTATGCTGCCACCAAGAAAGCTGGTGAAGAGATTGCACACACTTATAATCATATATATGGATTATCTTTAACCGGGTTGAGGTTTTTTACTGTGTATGGACCTTGGGGTAGGCCAGATATGGCATATTTCTTTTTCACTAGGGATATTTTGAAGGGGAAGACGATACCGATATTTGAGGCAGCTAACCATGGCACAGTGGCTAGGGATTTTACCTACATTGATGATATTGTGAAGGGTTGTTTGGCGGCATTGGATACTGCTGAGAAGAGTACTGGAAGTGGAGGGAAGAAGAAGAAGCCAGCCCAATTGAGGGTTTTCAATTTGGGGAATACTTCTCCTGTGCCCGTTACAGATCTTGTGAGCATTTTAGAGAGGCATCTGAAGGTTAAGGCCAAGAGAAATATAATGAAGTTGCCAAGAAATGGTGATGTTCCATTTACTCATGCGAATATAAGTTTGGCTCAGAGGGAGCTCGGATACAAGCCAACGACAGATCTGCAAACGGGTTTGAAGAAGTTTGTACGGTGGTATCTCAGTTACTATTCTGGTGGAAAGAAGGCTGCTGGGTGATATATTCTTTTGATTGTGTGGTAGGATCTTTGAATTCTTCTTCATTATGATTCTTATGATTGTTTCTAGCATTTATCTGTTCCTTGCCCAATTGTGTTGTTCATCTTTCGTATATTTTTAATGATGCCAATATGAGGAACATCATGTTCTACTACGTTGAAGAAGTTTTGTGGTTGGTGGACATTATTTGCGGGACAATTACGAGCTGTATTAAAAGAAAGGCAGAACCTTCATTTTTCGTTCTTCTTCTTTTTTCTTTTTTTCCCTTGGAATGTAATTGTTGTAGTTTTTGTATCGTAGAATTCATGACTCATAGAGAATATGCTGATTGTTGGACGTGTATCATTCCTATGCAATTCAATAAATAGCACACGCACTAGCTGAATTCAGTTACTTTCTACTTTTATCTTTTCCTAATTTTTATTGCTATAATAGGGCCTGGTGTATTAATGATGTCCATGAATTTGTGAGCTGTTAATTTTGTGACTCATAATTTACTGGTGTCTATCTTGGCATGACCTCTTAGAATAAGCATATATTTGCCATGAAAAGTATGTTTTTTCTCGTTTCTTTTTTCCAATCCACCAATTTATCTTCTGAATTTACCCATATTGGATAAAATAAGACTATTTATTACAAATTCTCATCCCCAAGTGGTGTGGTATTATCATATGGATGATGGAATAATGAGAAGAATAATGTTGTAATACCACATCACTTGACAATTACTTGGGGTGTGGGAATTTGGGTTAAATATTTTGAAGAGTAGTGTTACTCTATGTGAAGCTAGTAAGTGGCAATCTTCGATGAATTGTTATGTATAAGTTTTGCATTAGATTTCTGATTAATGGTTCATGGGAACTTAGTGATCTAGGTGTTGATAAACCTGTTTCAGAAGGAAGGTTGTTCTGTAGTATATTGTTATTTGTTGTACCTGATTTTTTGAAAACTTAATCAAAGTAATTGCTGTCATGATCTTAGTTATATAATCTTAGATTTTCCAACTCGCAATAGAATGGGTGTTTGGGCTTCATATGCTTGTAAAAGGTCTGTTGAAGTAGAAGCATCAGTGGCATATAGCTCTCTTGAACTTCTTTACTCTGAGTTTTCCATTTTAGGTTGTTCTGTCAATGTTACTGCTTTTGAGAATCCTAGGAGGAAAAAGATTCCCATATCATGTTACGGGTTATGTAGTCTAAAATGTTTTGATGTCAACATGAGAAAGATATTATTGTGGGATTATCATTTTACTGGTAACCTGCTAGAAAAACAAGTTTTAATGTTACAATCC
Organism: Bursera palmeri; assembly: GCA_026225775.1. Taxonomy (NCBI): domain Eukaryota; kingdom Viridiplantae; phylum Streptophyta; class Magnoliopsida; order Sapindales; family Burseraceae; genus Bursera; species Bursera palmeri. Next base: position 30,151 of record JANKKB010012686.1, read on the forward strand.
TGCTCATGCAGGGCCTTGGCATTCATAAGTTAGCAGTGGCCATTTGCCAAGTTCTGGCATGGTGTTATTAAGACCTAAAGAAAAGAAAAATTCAAGTATAAGTATAATCTCATCTCATCCAACGCGGTGATATGAAGCAGAGGTATTAACTAAAGGTTGGTTTTCTTGAGGGTGCACATTATGATTTTGAAATATGTTAGAGCGTCTCGTGTCTAGTATATTGGACTTAGTTATGATCTAGTTTTTTTTTTTGGACCAGAGGGTTTTACGATGTAGTATATGTTTGATAAAGGATCTAGTATTCAGTTCACCAGAAGATAATGTGTTCCAGTGATATAGGTAACTATTTTCCATCACTCTTTCAGCCAACCCAGTTAGCATTTGCTTCTTGTATTATGCAATTCTTTTCCTCCTGGCGGATCGGTGAAAATTTAAATTGGTAGCACAGTTGTCTAGGTGCTGGAGGAGGCATTTAATTTCGGTTTGGTTGATGTGGCTGTGTTTCTTGTGGAGAAGGTCCAAATGTGACATTGACAAATTTCTTATTCCATATCTCGGCGACATGCTAAAGCTTCCAATTTATGGTACATCGTTTAAGGTGTACACATATGATTAAACTTGCAAGTAAGCTGACCCAGTAATTGTAAGAACCAAAGTAGCTGACCCAGTAATTGTAAGAACCAAAGTAGCCTAATATCTACAATGTTTTGGGACATTGCAGTTCGTTCATTGGAAATATATTTTTGTGAGTCCACAAAACGTCATCAAAATGGAATTTAGCGGTCCTCCTTTTCGTTATTGCAAAAGTCTTTTGTAATCTTTGTAATATACGAATTGCAAATCTGAATTGTATTAACATGGACGTCAAAATGGAAAAATAGGGTTGACCACAGCCTGTTATTCACAATCTACAGTAAATAAGATGACTTCTAAGTATCAATAGATGGAGGTATCTCATATTGGTCGTACCTAATCTAAAAGTATAAAAAATAATATTAAAATAATCCCATCGTGTAAAACGAGTTATAAAATAAAGTCCAAATTTAAAAATTAAACCTCTGGAACTCTTCTAGGAAAAGAATACCATATTAACAGTAAATTCTGGATGAAAAATCTTAATCTTCAGCCTATTACTACTCATGCATTAATCTGCAATTATGACCTCAACTAACACCAGGTTCAATAGTGATGGATATAATCTGCTTCACCGTTTGAGAGGAGCTATGGACACCACTCACTCGCTTATGCACAGAGGAGTTCAAACCTATCCCATGTGTTGGTCCCTGGTAATGCAAAAAGTATCAAATAAACAAACGAATGAGATGGGAAATCCACGAATTGTGTAAATACAAATAATAGAAACATAGCTTGGAGTGATGAAGGGGACTTCCTGCCCGGTAGTAATATGCAAAACTTTGGTGGGAATCCTCACCGGTCCTTTCACTCTCAATCTAACTAAGTTGAAAATTCGACGCCATTGCTGAGGCTGTCCTCTTGAATATCAATATTAACATGCGAGTACTCAATTCCATTTCCACGTAAAATTGTAAGATATGAGCTAGCCTAGGCCCTAGCTACACTATTCGATTTCAATGAAGATAACTCCAGCAAGTAAACATTTAACATTCTTCTCAGGAATTGTTTATCCCGAAAAATATTTAACATCGCCCGAATTCTTTAAAGGCAAAATATCAGATTAATACATCGATATCGATATGTACGAAAAAACGGGGAATTTCTCTGACCC